>CM023199.3:30581575-30753535 GCA_004115045.4 Sinella curviseta | reverse complement strand
TGATTAAAATAAATACGGCGTTATGAATAAAGTGTGGAGGGAAGTTATCGACATGCAGGTTGTTGACAACGCTAATATACTAATAGTGTTGATATCGAGATGTTCTCGTGGTGCCCCAAACGGGCACGCGACATGTAACGGTTGGAGCATATTTTTCCACGACCCTTATTTGGAACATATATATTCGTAATTTTGCTTATCTGGATAGGATTTCTGCTTGCGAGGAGACTTTCCTCAGAACGGGAGAAATATTCTCGTTCAAAGATTCCTCCTCAAATGTGTTTCAAAGGCCACTCAAGAGAGGTTCGAAAAATAGCGAGCTTGCAATTGATCAATCTTTTGGTTTCAGAAGCCTCATGTTCCCCTGTCTTCGACATTTTATGTCACGACGATTGGGGAATATGACAATGAGACTTTAAGGGATCATTGAACTGTTGCAGATTAATTAATGCCATGTTCTAATGCAAACAGAGCTTGGCGACATTTGTTATTGCCAGAAGCGTGGTGATATCCCAACGAGAGGAATGGCTAGTAGTGATAATAAATGTGCGGCAGGTGTAGGAGTGGGTGATAGGTTAACTGCAATTCAGGAATCGATTTCGGATCCTTCTTCGGCGGATATGCTCAAGTTTCACAATATGTTCAAATGCGAATGTACTGAGGTTAGGTTCGATTGACGCCAGCATAAATCGAGAAACGCTGTCGTCGCGTCCGCGTCCTCTACACGGTCGCCGTCATGCAAGCAATTACACCTCCTGAAAGACAAATTTCTCCGGACTCGGCCACTTGAGTGGTTATCTGAGCCAGGAATCATCCGCCACACCGCCGCCCCCAGTATGATAGTTAATTATATGTTCTCGAAGGATTTTGATATTGATATGAGTATGAGGACTTTGCAAGACTCCCAGAGAATCAAGGACTTCGGAGAAGAAATGAAAACCCGCGGATTCCATTCCCATGCGTCATTCGGGATGTTTGCTTGGACAACATGCACTTGGTGGACGAGGAGTACTGGATCATAGTACTTGCCGTCCTCTCCAAGTTTGAACACCACATCTGGCAGGTTCACTTGGCCCTTCCGTCAACGAACACCAACAATTTCATCTGGCTCACAACTACTCGATTGTGGAAGGGCCCTCCGTCTCATGGCAAAGCTGAGAACTCTGAGTGTCCACATACTCGAATCTATAGGATCCTTTGGACTATACGAGCATGGTCAACTACGTTCAGAAGTACATTTCAGCCAATCCACTGCAAAAGAGTCCTTCCTTTGAGAGCTAAACTGCAGTTAAGCAGCCCATCAACCACATTCAGCACCAAAATTACATCAAGTGACGAAAGAGAAACTGAAGTGGAGGGAGATGTTTTTTTGAAATGCTACGATAGGATTTAACAACTAGGCCAAAAATCAAGATGGCGACGAGAGAGGACCCTCGCCGCCGCTCAAGGCTACCACTGATGGCCCAGAAAATCAAGATGGCGACGAAGGAGCCCACCCCAACCATGAGCCCGTGCGGAGCCCGAAAATCAACATGGCAACGATGGAGCCAACCCTTACCAAGGGCCCTGTACGGAGGCCGAAAATCAAGATGGTGACGAGGAAACACCCCAACCGAGGCCCGCGTACGAAGGCCGGAAATCAAGAAGGCGACGAGAGATGACTCTCTCCGCTCAAGGCCACTAATGGTGGCCAGGAAATCAAGATGGCGACGAGAGAGGATCCTCGCCGCCGTTTAAGGCCAACACGGGATGGCACAGGAAATCAAGATGGCGACGAGAGAGGACCCCCGCCGCCGCTCATAGCCACCACATGGTGGCCAGCAAATCAAGATGGCGACGAGAGAGGACCCCCGCCGCCGCTCATAGCCACCACATGGTGGCCAGCAAATCAAGATGGCGACGAGAGAGGACCCCCGCCGCCGCTCAAGGCCACCACTGGTAGCCGAGGAAGTCAAGATGGCGACGAGAGTCTCATGCCAAAGCCGAGAACCCTGACGATGAGTGACGAAGTGTCCTTTGCGCTATTGGGCTGAATCGAGTCAGCATTATTGTCACCTGCGTTCAGAATAGAGTATTGTCTCCTCAGTCATTCATTGTAAGTCATTTCCCAGCCCTGAAGATCCATCTGAAGTTTTTAGTGGAGGATTTCTAACGGTGGCTATAATCCTCGCACAACCATGGTAACAACATAATATCCCTGCCAAACAGTTCTGTACGAAGACGGAGGTACCAATAATACGTCGTATAATCCCGCTCCGAAGCGTGGATAACTGGAGACGTTAGTTTTAGTGGCAACGTACAAACCATAATATGGATATCATTGATTTAACATTACAAAAGCCTAGTAGCCATAGATTAAAGTATTTGTAGCATAAAGTCAAGTAGTTAGTCAAAATAAATCCAAATGAAAAATAAATATTAAACATGCCAAATTTTTGTGACATTTGTTGAAACAGTCATAATTTTGATTACAATAAAGAAAATCATGAAAGTTTAAACAATTAGGGGAACACTTCTACTACTCTAAATTAAATTCATTTCCATAATAATATATCTGACATAGAAGCGATGGCTCATCTTTGAAAGCTAAAGATTGGAACTTGAACATACGATCATACAATAGGAGCAAATGACAAAAATATCATTAAAACTTGTTGATCACTCAACATTTCGAGACGGAGTAGCTTCCTGTAGCAGTACGAGTTATTTTGAACTGTGCGTCCTTGATCTTTCCCTCTTGACCCGTCCCCCATTTCCATAAATTCCTTGATCTTCTCCGGGACCACCCCCGCCGCCATGATTCGTCCACGGGACCTAGGACTCTGACGCAGCAACATTATACTGCACCGGCTTGGGAGCCTTCGCTAGAGTCGTAAATGCTGGTGGTGCCTTTTGGTCAACGTCTCCCCTGCAGCCTTGCTCGTAATTGGCAAACGCGCTCGGCTTTATCCTGTTTTGTGGGCGACGAACTAGAAAACAAAATGCTCTGCATTTAATTAGGGTTAGATTTATCAGGAGATTAGGTTTAGAAATTACGTAAGCATGTACATATATAGTAACTAGTATTGTATTTAAATACTAGCCCATGTTCGAGGGCGACGTAGTCTAAACGGTTCTCAGACATCTCGTAACGGCGGAGCGAATTGATAATTTTCTTGTTCTCTCATCGCGTCCCCCTCAACCAAATCAAATCTTGCCAAGCGGATGGCTGCTAAGACTGCTGCCGCTGCCATCAGTAAACTGACTGACAGTAATCATCCACAATTGTTAACACCAGGATATGCGATCGATATATCTGGGTTTCGACGGGGACAAAGGCGATGCCATTCTGCAACCTAAAATGCAATCATGCTAGTGGTAAAATTTGCTGTTTTAAGGTACCTTTCACATGCACCGCCACAGTGTAACTCTTCCGGAATTGGTGAATTTTCTGTGCGCATTTGGGGAGACTAACGCCAGCAGGGCTCGGGAGGCTCTGTCGCCGACGACCTCCCATTCAACGGCCGTTGCCAAGCAAACAGTTACATCGTTTGAGGGAGAGTCGGGGAGGTCGACGCGCCAATGCATTGTTGTGCGTTGTGCCAGCCTCAAAACAAATGATGCAATAAAAAATATTTATGTTGGGAAGTTGGAGAGCAAGCTGCCTGTCACAGTACTGGTTGGCCTACTGTCGCCCCCGCCGATGTTGAGAAAAATGACTGAAATTCTTTGGCGACCTACCGCTTCTCTTGTAAATAGGGGGATTCTGGATCTAGCAGCAACCAAGTAAAGCGCAAAGCCCAAGAAAAGGTCAAGGAAGGTAATGATGGCATAATATCAAACAAGTGTGGTGTATAGATTAATTATTATATCTTTATTATTGGACAACAAAATAGCATTTTAACAACAGCAAATCTTACACTTTTTTTGACAAATTATAGTTTTCTACCATATTCATATAGATTTTTCGATAGATACAAGTGTAAATTAGGTTTAAGTAAATTGTAACGCCTCCTCCATCTGAAGTTCAAACTCTACGTCAACGGCAATGCTTTGTAAATAAGAGAGCGGTGCTCGTTGCTTCTCGTCCACTTTTCGGTCATCTGAGCAGATATCTGGCAAACGTAAATATAAATAAATATTTTGATACCCAGAGAATAAAATAATCGTGAAAACAACAGTGCAATCATTTTTCAAATGATAGGCCGCCTTTTGAATACCGGTTTCTATTCCATACCTTAAATGGCCCTTCAAAGTGGAGGTGGGTCAGTTTAGGCATCTTGAGTAAGGCGTGAGCAAAGAGAGAGTTGGAAATCAATGACTTTCGATAGGCACGCCCTTCAAGGAAACGGATCGTAAAGGAACGCTCATCACACACTGATAAGCACTTTAACTCTGAAAAACAAGGATCATTCGGGTTAATTAAGTAACTGTAAATACAACGCGGTGGGAGACTTGCAACACACTAAATATTTTGTACCTATACATTATTTGTAACAACACTACCTTCCAAACTGGTAATTGAGGCAGGCGCTCCTCCAGTCAGAATAGAATTCCAGACCTTCGCCGCTCGCTCAGTCAACTCGCCAAACACCTTTAGTTTCAACTCGACAAGTTGTCTCATTTCCTGGAATACATACCACAGGCCACTCGCGTCCGTCTTGGAAATGCCCATCTCCAACTTGGTAACATTGGGAAAGGCAAAATTGACACCCTGCATTGCTTCCATGTTGACACTCATCAGAAAGTTATTCCTGTCGACTTCTGAAACATTTTCGTCGGCCAAAAGTAATTCCAAGGTGGTCACGTCATCCCATCTAGAGGATTCGATCCATTTCCGGAGCATCCCGGGAGTTTGATGACGAAGTCGCAAAGCGCGCAATTTTGGAAGGCACCTGTCCAGAGAATCCTGTCCCGACTCCAACTCGGCGGTTATCGAAGTGATGGAGAGCTCCTCCAGCTGCTCCATCACCGGAAAGCGAATCGGGGTGACGTTTCGTGGCGGTCCTTTATAATTATTTTCGACAATCTCAAGATGTTTGAGTCCCGTTTTGAACTTATCCAGAATTCTCATCAACGCCACCAACACTCCATTCTTGAACTTGACAGCTCCAGAAGACAGGGTCAACGAGGTCAACTTTGGAAGTGGAGTCCTCACAAGAGCGTCCACGAAAGGTGTCGTGGACGGTCCATCCAACTGGATGCGCACTTTCATTTTGACCAATGTGGGAGGAAAGGTCATGGAATCAAAAAATATCACCTGACCACCCGTCTCATCGTCTCCAAGCTGACATATGGCTAGGTCCACTTCAGTCAAAGATGTAGCACCAAGGAAAATGGACCTAGTCACGGATTCTGGGAGGTTCTCGTGCGCTACTCCTGTCAATGTTTCACGAGTAACCATTAACTCAATTTTCAATTTTCCGAGACGTGAAAGCGACCACTAAGGCTGAACGACAGGTCGAAACGGATCCTCAAGTTCGGACAGGAAAATCCCAAGCTCTAGGAGCGCCGGGCCACAAGTTGTCAAAAAGTTGGATAACCCGCGGACCCCCTCCCCGTCGTACAGTTGACAATTGATCAATTTCAATGGAGGAGGAAGTGGAGAGAGACCGCTGGAGCCAGATGAGGCACCGAAAGTCTGCATGGCCACCTCTGAGGTGCCCCCTTGTTCAGAAACGATGTTGTACAGAGAGTCGTGAGACTTCCAAAGGATCCCGAGGACGCTCGAGTTCCAGCTACGCTGCACCAGACGTAAGGTACATGCGGTTCGTCGGTCCACTTTCTTGTCGCCTCCAAAAATAACGTGCTTGAGAACCTCCTCTCGTAACTAAAAGTGGAAGAGAGGGAAATAAAAAAAAATCCTGCTCACATACATATGTGGATGAATTAAATTAACTTCCACAATTAATGCTCGGAAAATGGTGTACCTACCGATGGATTGTCGAGCACCTCGAACATGACATTCTTCTCCCTCTGCCCCTGGTGGGATGACCTAGTTCTCTGTCTCCGGATGGATCACACTTGACGAGGATGACGGGTGAGTAGAGCTTCCATCCATATTGTTCGTCCTAAGGACACCTAAGTTAAAGTATTCCAGTAGAGTCCTTCCTTTTTAAACTGAAAAACAACCTCAGTTAAATAACCTTCCACCAAACAAACAAACATAAAATCTCAACAACAAAAAATTGCTGCGATGAACCAGAAGAACCGAGAAATGCGTTGCAAAACAGAGGCCGCCCACCACAGTTTATTCTCATTAACGACGTATAAACAGATCACAGCATCAAGCCAAATATGATTACCTAATATGACATTTATAATTATTTTTTCTTTAATTCAATAACCCTAAAAATGTATTGGCGTGGGCTTCCACTCAGGCTGGAGGGGGAGGGTCTCCAGTTAGATCCACAATCTCCTTTCGCTTCTTTCCTCCAGTCCCGACTTCTCTGCACTGCAGGTGCCTCCGAAGGTATGTTTCTCGGAAATGGGGTCTTATTGAACACCAGGGGCATTGTGAGAGTTTTATTGATTGATTGACAGCCGTCTGCAAGTAAATTGAATGCTCGCGCTCCAGGAAAATCAACTTCCAGTTCCAAGAATGATATTCCACCGGGTCGGTGTGAAGAATGATGCTAGAAAAATATCACGATGAATGTCATTGGACTGAATCAAAGAAAACTGGAGGAACACAACCAGGTCAAAAGTCGGGTATTCCAAGGATACGCTGGAGAATGGAGGTCGGATCATCTCAATTGACATTTCAATAGTTCCAAAGAGCAGCTGGAAAATCCGCAATTGATGGGAAGGAACCCTTCCGAAAGGTCATTCCAAAGGAAACGGCTGAAATCATACTGATTCTCACTTTGCACTTAACCCTGGTTAACTGGTGCTGGAGTTGACATGAAGAGAGCATTCCAGTTGGTGAGACGTGGAAGGACGCCTGGATTCGGATGTAGGAACTTTCTAAACTGGAAACTGGTTGACTGCAAGGCGATGCTCCTGCCGATGTCGAGAAAAATAACTGGAATGGTTTGCCGCGGCGGCCGCACTTCTGTTGCAAATAAAGCAATTTTTGGTGAATATTTGTTAACCTATAAAAGCGTAAATTCCAAGGTGGGCCAAGGGACCTGAAGCTGACGCCACAACATGTCGCTCAAACAGATTCCTATTCCTCTCTTTTTTTCTTGTTGGTCGCCTTCTGGTGCCGGAGGAAGTGCATGTAAATCCCACTTCCTCTGCCGCATCCCAGCAGTTTCAGTATTATGAGGACCTGTACAACAACGACATATTATTGACGAACTCGGGGGGACGGGGACCTGCCCTTTCCTCGCATTCCTGTGTTTTTCTTCATTTCGCAGAAAGAAATGAGGTGATTGTGGTCCGGGGAAACCTTCTGCCAGTTAACTGAAATCGCGAGCTCCAGGAAAATCAACTGGACTTGTCATTTACGACCCTTCTACTTGCGAAGTCTCAGCTTCCTGTCCAGTCCTCAACTTCCTAGTTTCTGGAATGCCGTTAGAATCCATTGCACCGAATGTTGGTGCTTTCACTCCTACTCCTTCTTTCAGTGATCTGAGAATATTTAGTGCGGCACAGTGGATCGGAGCAGTTTAAGAAAAATAAACACTGTAGTGGAGTTCAACAAAATGCTCTGAAACTTGGTAATTTGAGATATTGTAATAATAAAGTCGAATTCCAACTGAATGTTCCCAAGTTAGTAGATACTCTCTGATCTGCTCCATTGTACTTTCCTCCACCGGTTTCTCTCATTTCATTTTGCATAAAAATGAACCATATATTGTGAATTGTGTTACTAGAAAGGAATCTGTATTGGGGCACTGTAAGACCGCTTCTCTTGACACGTCATTAACTAAGATAGTTATTTTGTACAAATATACCAATATAATTTAAGTAGACTAAGTTGGTATTATTTTCCAAAAAATCAATAAAAATATATTTTCTTGAATAGACAGTCCATGGCATGATTTCATGATGGCACGACATTATCTGCCAAATCTTTTCAATCATGACCACAAAATGTCATGAAAAGCGCGTGTTTTCATTAAAAAATGTCGACATTTGAAAGCACTCGATACATATCATTACTAGCTATTGTTGTTGTAAAAAACACCACTAAAAGTCCTGTTGTGTAATAATTTCTATTGATTTCCTGTCTGCAAATACGTCATCAAACGTAATATGACTAAATCCGCTATTTGCATTGGCATTAAATAATTTGCCAGTTCACGGTCACGGTCAAAGCTTGTAGCTCATGGTCGAACAAACCACTATTTTTTTATTTTCAATCAAAATGGTTCGCTCAAGCAATATTATTGCCAAATGCCTTCCCATATGTATTTCTCATCCTCGTTCGGTTCGCCACCTGCATCAAATTACTAAACTACCATGACTCCTGTACCAACCGCAACTGCAACACTTCAAAATTCCTCATTTGCGTTGATGGTCAGTGCAACTGTGAAAACGCCGCCACAATGCAGTTCGACTTTGACCTGAACACATGCGTCACAAAACTGAATGAAACGTGCCAGCTGGAAGAAGTCTGGAATCGGGGTAACGGCTACTCCAACCATGGAAACGGGATACCTCTCGGTGAGTACGCCTTATCCAGTGTCAAGCTTATCCGAAAGTCTCCCTGCATCCCCAACGCCATTTGCGACGACAGCACCAAAGCTTGCGTTTGCAAAAGCGGCGCCACCGAAGTCAAAGGTCAGTGCAATCTTCCTGAAGAATCTTCTAGCAGCGCTTCCCCGCTCATGAGCTCCTGCGACCACGAGTCCAACAAGTGTCCCCCAAACAGCGGACTGAAATGCAGCAACGGTAAATGTCAATGTGGCGTGGCCTATTTTCAGTACTTTAACGGGAAGCAGTGCATAAGTCGGGTGAATGGTCCCTGCAAACTGGCCGCGGACTGCCTCCCGAACACAGTTTGCCAGAATCACCGCTGCAAATGCTCTACAGGATTTGTGGACACGGATTCGGGGCATTGTGCTCGGGATTATGGTCAAGCTTGTGACATGGCTGATAAGCGATGCAGTGACAAGTTTGCGTGTGTGGACGGGACGTGTCAGTGTCCGGATGAGTTGCAGGTTTACTACAAGCCGGGGTCAGGGGCAAGGTGCAAGGGGCTGGTTGGGTCAAGGTGTTATCTGTACGGTGATGATAAGTACTTTTGCGGGGATTACTCAGAGTGTTCGTCGCAGGGCATGCATGATTCTTCGTTGGGAACTTGTGTCTGTAAATCAGGGTACACTGAAACGAGTAATCGCACCTGCAGGAAAGGATTCTGAAAATTCTATTGATTTTGTAGACTAACAGGTTATAATTTTAAATGTTTGCATGTCCGAATGGAATAAATTTAATGACATGACTGCATTTAATGACAAATTACTTGCATCTTTTATTTACTCAGACATGCAATGAATAAAAATCATGCATAAACACGCATATTATCATTAACACAAGATATTTATAGAAAGTATGAAAAGTTATTTAAGTTTAATTGTCGGTGAGCAAGACGCCCCATTGCAGTACACGGCCCCAGGCCTTCATCATCGGTCGTCCTTCCTCCACCTCATTTGCCTCCACGTCCGCCACCACTATTTCTTTCAGCTCCTTCAAGTAAATGTGTATCACTCCTAGACAAACTAGTCGAACTATAAGCCAAATCACTGATAAGGGCTGGAAGAACACGGCGCCTCCGCTCCAGAGCACCTCGATGACCAGTAAAACCGCCTTGAAGTTGCGCCAGTACTCCGCCTCTACCATCGCTTCGCTCACACGAGTATTCTGAAAGTTAAATGAGAATTTAAATTACATTTACAGTACATTAATTGAATTGGTATCAGTAATGTCATTGTCAAAAGTTAATTAATTTTAATGGTTGACCTGTCTTGTCGAATCAATGAGAAGCGCCGCGAGTGTCATTTTCACAAATCCAAAAACCATTGCGGTCAACGAGAATAGTGCAAACGAGAAAGGCCGTTCGTCAAGATCTGATCCAATTAAAATATAATTACTTTAATTCATGATTATCATTAACTTTTTTAAAGTAGACAAATATTTAGCAACCTGGACTATCATACTCAGCCACCAAGCCATCCTCTGTCTGGGCAACGTAGGCCACGACGAAGATGGTAGCCAGCGTCACCTCCAAAAGGCTTATCATCTGAAAATATAACCTCAAAAAATGATTGTTCTTTTGTATCGGACATAAGAGCATGGAACTATTTTAACGTTCTGAAAATGACTAACTGACCATGTCGGCGAAACCGATGACCGCAGTGGAAGTCCGGAAAAAGTCGCCGAAAGGGCGAGGGGATCTCCGCTGCCGCTGGGTCACTGAAATACTTGAGCGCTGTGCACGACCACCGCGAGGCAGGTACCTCGACGGCGTCCGGGATGGAATGTTAAAGTTGGGGTCCATGTTTCAGGATAACAATTATTATTTTGGAGCATTTAGGAGTTCATTGTTGAATGATTAAGTGCAGCTTTAGAAAGAAAATTACAAACAAAATTAAAAAGTGATTGAATGAAAAAGGACAAATTAATTTCCAAACAACAGTTTACATGACGCTACTATCTTGGACACTACTTAATTTGCGCATCCGACAACCTAAATGAATTACCGAAATTAAAGTAGTTCAATTAAAGGGACTGTAAAGCAAAGCTGAAGACGCATGTCGTACTGTTCAAATTATCTCACCATGCCCCAAAAATTAATGAATTCAATAAATTAAAGTTAAATATTTACGTGACCTATTCTCTAACGAACTACGTCAACTTTAGTCATTAATACCACTACAATCAAAGTTAGACTAAATTATTGTTGGATTTATTCTGTTCAGTTAAAACGTCGTTGAATGATTTCACCGTCCTTTCGTGACACGGAAACGACGAACGACAGCAGCTGAAGATTTGCTTGAGTGCATGGAAAACAACTTCCTTACAAGTGCATCCACACAGTAGTACTCTTACTTATGTTGTGCGTGCAGTTATCATCTCATTAATTGTCAATTAAAAATATTAATTATTGTATCTAGTTACTTGTACTTCTGCAAAAAACTGAAGTCAGGATGAGTCCTACCTCTGAGGAATTAAGTGGGCCTTTAAGCTCCTCCATCTTCGACTGGATTCAGGATCCGAGGTCAACTGGATTGAGTGTGGGGGCCAAGTCGAAGGCAATTCGAAAATGTCACGTGAGAACTGTCCAATTGTTTGGGAGTGTCTTTGGAACAAGTGGACGAGGAGAGAGTAGCACTTCGGCAAGAGCCCCCGAGGAAGAGGAGGTGGAAGGACAGTACTTTTATCATTTTAAGAATGGGAGGAAAGTAGACGCGACAGCTTGTTTGGAGGGTGGAAGTCACGAGTGGATGGCAACGGCCCTGTGCGTATTCGCCATTTGCAAGAAGTACGTGGAGGTGAGGACTTGCCAGTCCAACGACAAGTTGGAGGAGTACTTGAAGGTCTACCCGCTGGCGGAACAGGAAGGAAAGTTGAAGGAGTGGTTGAAGGAGGGTTCTTCCCGAGGAGCTGAGATCTCGGCAGATCACTTACTGGCGTACAAAAGGGTCTTGGAGGGGATCGTCAAGAAGAAGGAGGGAAAGAGGAAGGGAGGAGAGAATAAGGCCGGATTCCAAGCGACTCTCCATTTTATTCAGGGAGTCATTGCTTTCATGATGGATTTATCTCTGCCAGACATTCCAATTCGAGCTCTGGAGTGCTTCCAAGCTGCCAGGCAGGTGGAGCCTGATTGTTTTGTGTGGTGGTATGTCTCATTTCTTATGAGTCGGGCGTACAAACGGAAGTGGGACCTTTCGGAGCTGCTGGAATACTCCAGGAAAGCACATGAGCTGGCGCGAACACAGATGAAGATACGAACCGGACTTTGCTTGATCTGGACTGAAATTGAAGATGCAAAAGTTAATGGACTGAATTACTGGCCGCAGGGGACTTGGGATCTTATCAGGTCGATAAATTACCGAGCTATAAAAGTAAATTATTATTAATTATAATTTATAAGGCTTTCTTATTAATCATCATCATTTATTTTGTGTAGGTTGGTGAACAATGACCTGAAGGCAAATGTGGATCCTTCCCCACTTCACGGTAAATGGGCAGCCAAGAAATTAACCGAGTTATTCGCCGAAGCCGGAATTAGGGATCTTGATCTAAAGGAGGAGGAACCAGAAAACAAATTGAGTGAAGCAGAAGCAAGCACTTCCAAAAGGGAAAAGAAAACTGTTTCCGCGGATTGGGATGAGATCTGTAAAGTTATCTCTGCGTCTAAACTGGAATGTCCTCTAGTCTGGTCGGTCAATTATCTGGAGAAGCTGCCCCAGTACATCCTTAAGAAGGTTAGCAGTCTTCCTAATTATCTGAAGCGTAGACTTGGTCAAAGGGAGTTCTCACTTCCGGCGTATGTCGGAAATGTCAAGAGTTCAGGGGTGGAGGTTGCGGAGGGGGGGACAGAAAAAGTCACTACAACAGCAGCAGTAGCAGAGGAACCTGCCGGACAATACGACTGCTTTATTCCTGTCGGTTCGGAGGAGTGGATCTGTACAAAAATTTGCGTCGGCTCATTAGCCATTCTCCTGAATCTGGAGGGTTCCCACTGGAACACTTTGGGAAATTGCAAGGGCGCACTCCGCGATAACCCAGAAGGAATCTCCGAAAGTCATCTTTTGGTTTATCGCTATCTTCTGGAAGCCGCGTACTTGTGCAAGGAATACCTCCACTTTAAAACCGGAGCTGAGAAACCCGGGAAGGAAGAGGAGGAACGCCTGAATCGGTCAATTCAGAAAATGAAGGAGGAATGGAAGGATCTTGAGAACTCTGCGGTAATCCATTTCGTGCGGGGAAGACTGGCAGCACTGATGGGATTATCCCATGACACCTCCCTGACGCTGTACAGGAAAGCTGCCCTTTTGGAGCCTGACCACGCCAACTGGCACAAAATGTTGTACGAAAAACTGAAGCAGATGCGGAGCTCTGGCGCTGGCCGCAGTTCAAGTCGCCCGGGTAGTGAGGAACTGGTCGCTTGCCAGAAGGCGTTTGACTTGGCTCCTGGAAATGTGAAGGTGATGGTGGACTTGGCCACGATTAAGCTGCAACTTTTAGCTGGAAGTGTTAACGACGGGAAGAACACTTGGCCCCAGACGCAGTTGGAGGTGGCGGCTATCGAAAAGTTACTCGGCGAGGCCCTGACGCAGGCTCCAACTAACTCGAGGTACGAAATGATGGCTCTACTCAAAACTGGCGAGCTGTACACCGCGAGGGGCCTGCCACAGAGGACTTCGGAAGCGAAGAAGATTTTCAATGAATGCTACGCAAAGTGGCCTAAGTGCAGCATGGTCCTCCACAAAGTTGCCAAATTTTTTCATAGCGTGAGAACAACTTCCTCTTACCATCGTTTATATACTTCGTAATTTTGATAAACTTGTGAAGTTAATTATACTTTTCTCTTTTATAAATTATATAGCAAAATAACTGCTGCAACCAAGCTCTGAGGATTTACGAGGAAGCGATGCAGGTCGCCCCAGCCAACTTCCCGTGTCTGATGGACTACCTCAAGTTGTACGGACGCTTTCTTAGAAAGTTTGGTGAGATGATCCAGGTGATTGACCGGAGCCTTGGGGTTATCAAGGAGCCCGAGCACAATGTCAAGCTGATGATAATCAAAGGCCAGGTATATTGGCTCCTGGGCGAAGAAACGAAAGCGGATGCTTGCAATGTTTGGGCCGAGGCTTTCAAGAATTTCTCATGGCTTGGGTTCAAAGTTACGGTAAATGCAATTTATTTTCCATTTATTTCAACTTCCGGTTGAAAAATTTGGCGTGTCGTTTAATTGCATCTCTTTTTACTTTCAGGAGGCGCTTACCTCCCGAAAGGTGACGCCCGAGTTTGGGAAACTGACCTTTCCTCCAGCTGAACTCCGCCCTTTGTTCCTGAAGGCGTGTGAGAAGCAGAAGATTGACATTTCGAGGAACAAGGCTGTCAGGGAATTCATCGCCGTTCTGGAGAAGCCCGAAGAGTGGGGCTATCCCAGTCGACCCCCTTGGCGAGATGATATCCGAGGCGAACCCTCCTCCCGGGGCTCAACTACTGCGAGGGCAGCCCGAAGGAGAGCTGATAACGATAACACGATTTATGAACACTTTGCCGAGGCGCTGGAACTGCATCCTCGGACCAGACATCGCATGTAGCTTTTATTCAGTTCCATTTAATTTACAGTTACAAAGCATATTGTTATCCTTTTGTAATTAAAATGTGACATAATTTGCGTGCTGTTTTGTTCATTCATCGAAAGTTCATTAATATAAGTATGGATTATGGATCAAGAATGTGTAAAACAAAATGTAAATTACAATCATAATTATGTTAAGATTTTTGTATGGCAATGCCCCTTGCAAAAATTAAATGAGTTTGTTCTATTGAATTAATGATGTCATTAATTTTGTAACATGTGCAAATTTTTTCGTCTATTAGCATATTTTCGGATAGCCTTATTTGATTCAAGTTGAATTTGGTTTTGTAATTTGGCTGCTGGCATCTTGCTTTCCTTTCTTTCATTTGGTCTTGGGATGCGTACTTATTGGGTGCGAACTTATAATTCTTCCACTCATGAACACTCCTTAAGTAATCATCATTAAATGCTTGTGCATCTTCTGTTTGAGTAAACACTGTTTAAAAAATTACTAAATCTAAACCATTAAAACATCTTGGAATTGCCGGAACAGGTAACTTAATTATATATTTTATATACTTACTAGTTACTATTAAGTAATTAATTATTCTGTAAGATTCAGTGTTGATGAATGTTACTTGAAAGAAAAGCAATTAATATATTCCATGTTTTTCTTGATTTTCTCAAATTAATTAGTAGGAGCAGCGCAATTAATGATGGAGAGAGCGTCAATGGAGGATGGAGGTGCAGACGGAGCCAACGACTCCAATGAGCGATACGAGTGTCCAGTGTGCAAGATGTTATTCGTGAAGTGGTGGAAACTCGCAGCTCACCATTTCTCAGAACATCAACAAACCGGAGTGATTGTCGATGGCCAGCGTCAAGAGCCCCAGTATCCGGTCTGGAAGGGATACGAGTGCAACTTTTGCCACAGGCTCTTTGATAAGCTCCAAGATCTTCAGCGTCATTACGAGCAACGTCGGCAAATGATGAAGGAACGAAAGTTAAATCGGCTTGCCAAAAAGAAGGACTCCGTTGGATCGATTGAAAAGAAGTTAAAGGGGCTCAAGTTGGGAGCTCATATCTGTAAAGTCTGTGACAAGCGGTTCAAATTGAAGAGCTCACTTACAAACCATTTGAAGACGCATTCCAAACGAGGCCCCGGGTCACGTGTCAAATGCCCCGTTTGCAAGAGGACCTTCGCCTCTCCGAGCAATTTAAAACGCCACAAGGAACATGCTCACTTGAGAACGATGGCAGGCTTCCAGTGCACGCTTTGTGATAAGGTCTTTTCACGGAAAGATAACCTCGCCATTCACATTCGTCGGCATACGGGAGAGAAACCGTACATTTGTGACGCGTGCGGTTCGAGCTTTGTGAGGGATTGTGAACTGAAGCGCCATCAACAGCGTGTTCATCGTCGAAGGAGGAAGTGAGCGTCGCGGTTGCTGCGTGGAATGAATGAACATGTTGGTTATAATGAACTTACTCTGATAAGCTGTTATCTTACTTTAATTGGCCTGGTTGTTAATATGTTAACGTAATTTAATCTTAGGATCTTGGACGAATTTGCTTTTATTGTTACTTTCTTTATCAATTTTAAGAATGTGACGTTCTTTATTTGGTGTGTTGAACAATTAATGTATTATGACGTCTGAAATATTTTGTTATTAAAGGTGCAATGATGAGTAATTAAAATTTTCATTAATATATTTCAACTTTTATTAAGGAGTGTCACGATGCCCCAAATCTTCAAATTACACTACTGATGATTAGATGTTAGATGAAGTTTGAAAAGCTGAAGGATGGCTAGATTGTGTCAGTGTCAGATTAGCTTATCAATGCCCCTTCCGTTGTAAATGAAAATTGTCTCTTGATTCATACAAGGTGTGTGCATTTTACGAAGAAACGAGCGCAGAGACATATTGCGTTCGTTTTTATGCATTCACCTTGGATTCATACAAGCACCTTAAAAGCTAAGTGCTTGGAGCAGATGTTTGAGGTCTTTTCGTAGCCGTCGTCGTCACCACGAAGGTTGTTCTTCCTCCATGTCGGTTCCCCAATCCTCTGAAATCAATCAATATATTATTTTTGTAGTATAAAAAACAATTGGATAAGGAGCTCCGGAAAAAGGTCACCGAGTTCAAGGGAAAAATGCAGAAGGTGCTCGACTGCATGGAGAACCAAGGGCTCTGAAATTTACTTATCATCATTCTGAATATAGTGCAGTTATTACGCAATTTCTTTATCAATCTTGTATTAGCTAAGGATTGTAAGAAATTGTAAACACTTCACATTTCTATGATTTTCATACTTAACTCTTTTGTATTTACAATAAAAAGGTAAATTAAAACTATCTATACACTAGCTACTGATCATCTACATAATCTTTTGAATACATACTAAAAAACTTTAATTGAGTAAAAAAGTTGATTGATGATTTGGGTTAGCAGCGACGAACGAGCGATCAGCAAAAAAGGGCTTACTTTACAAAGTATGTAGTTTGTTTAGTTTAGTTCCTAAGTACTCATACGCTAAGTTATGTGAAAACTGCAAAAGATGCGTTAAAAACGTAATTAGCAAAAATGTATGTTCCAAATATACTGGAGTAAACCATTTGAGAATTAGAACTGATTTTTGTCGCATATTCTCACTTTTCCCCATACATCACATGGTTAACTTACACGAAGAATGATTCCAGAATGGCCAGCCTTGTAACAACATTTTAAAGAAAATGTTTGTGATCACTTTAAAAAATGACGCTTATTAAATAGTTTTACGAAGCTGCATTGGTTTCGACGTTTTCGTTTTCTAGAGACAAATTTACAGATCACAGATAGTGAGTCATATCTGATAAATGAAATAGAAATAAGACGTGACAGCGCCAGCTGCATTTCCGAATAAACGCGCCTGAAAAGCGTTTGGAAATATTTCCTTAACACGTTAACTATATCCACTTCAATCATTAACACGACTGCAGGAATAATCAGCAGTCCAGCAGAAAGTGAAAACAATGCGATCATCATATCATCCATTATCAGCTTTCTCACATTGTTCGTTTCCGGTCGTCTCGGTTCCATTATTTTCTCCAACTGCCACAATCTACGAATCCAATAGGTTCTCATGTTACCCTCATAAATGTACCTGCTCAAACCTCTGGACAGCTTCCGACGCATAATTCCTGATAGGAAAGCAATCTGCTTCAAGCTTCCATAAATCTTTGACAGAATGTGACATTTGTATCCATTCCGAGAACCTTGTAAAGGTACATTTTTGCTGAAGTCATCTCTTCTATGATGGCGGATGAGTTGGTACGGCTCACCCGCGTCACTCCAATATCTCAAGTCTGACAGGTCATCTAGGAATCCCTCACTTTTCAAGTCCAAGTCGCAATATCGTTTAATTTTATTTCGGTATTCCAGTCTAGCCTCAGGAAAAAATGTTTCGTAGTCCCGATTTCGCGGTTCGAATAATTTCAGACCTTTCCTAAGAAGTTCGTCCATAGTTCGTATGACATGTTCTTTTGGCGGCGCAATCAGATTTCCTGTCATGTGGTCCGTGTAGAGAAATGCGAGAAGGAATGAGACAAGCAGAAATAAAACAGAAACTGGCGTGACCTTGGACGCACCCTGTTGAAGAAGTATTTGAACAGATTCGATGACGGCGTCGACCAATTTATATTTCCGAAAGACATATGAAAAGTAAACGGATATAAAGAGGATAATAATTAGTAAACATATCCAAACGGGTATAGTGAAAGGGTCGGAGAGTACTCTGAAAATGGTTTGCAGATCAAACTTGGGCTTAAACACGCAGTAGGACGGAGAATAGCCGATGTCCACGTCTAAAATGGTGTCGTATTTCCATCCAAATGAAAACGAGGCTCCTTCGGATCGTGACTCGATATATCCTATAAATTGTTGTGGATCCCTGGCTCTGTCGTTCCGTCCTATTGGGGTGAAATTAAAGTGGTTCGAGAGTTCTCGAATCATGATGGTGTTTGGGTAGAAGCAAAACATTTGCGAATCCTTCCTTTCCTGATTTTTTCTAAAGAAATCACTGGGCTTCAACTGATTTTTTCCGTGTGGAAAATTGTACACGTTAGAGAAATGTGGACATTGGGAAAGGTCGCTGTACGTTTCAATAGAAAAGTCAAAATCGACTGGAACTAGAAACTTTGGTCTGGGATACGAGTCAGTTTGAATATGGTACCATTTCAAAAACCAGGTTCGTTGCCTATCCGGAAAAGGACTGATTACGTTAAACAACTTGAGATCGAAGTAACAACTATAGCAGAGCCAAGTTATTTTGTGAATGTTTGTGGTCTTGGTTACATGAATGACAAAAGTCAAAATTCCACTAAAGCGTGGTAAGGCAATGCTGTATGGTTTAACTTGCCAGACGGTATCCGCGGTGAGCATCATAATAATTGTGCTGTGGGGGTCTATCGACACGCCAACAAAGTTAGTTGGGAAGTTGCGCTCCCAATTCATGTGAGTGTCCCCCAGTTCTTGTTCCGTTGACCAATGTCCACCTTCGATGTCCTGTTGAGCGAGCAATACTAGTTGGCATAGTTTGCCCCTCAGTGAATGGTGCGTGGGTCGTAAGTTAAATTTACGCTTCAATCTGTACCATTTTCGGGGATCACTATTCCAAATTAGCCAGTATATATTGGAGGTATGGCTAGCTGACTTAGATACTATGATTTCGTCTAGTGTGGATTTCGTAGGACTTTCGAGAATTGTATCATTTTCGGCGAATTTGAATTGAACGGGTTGTTTAATTGCGAGCGCAGTACAAAATGTGCCTTTTTCGTTTTTAACAGTTATCAACTTTGTCATCGTTGGGTTCGATTGTATCGGTAAAAGGTCCAAAATAAAAATTAATACAGCAGAAAAGTGGCTGGTAAATTGTAGGAACATTATACAATGATAATTCATTTGTAATGCTGTTAAAATTATATTTTTACGACGATTTATAAGAAATATTTTAGTTGTCCAGGAAATACGTTTGAATCCCCAAGTCCAGAAAATAATTGTATTTGAAAATATATAAACAGTTACTACGGATTGAAGATGCCGATGTTAACCATTTCCGTATCGGGATGAACGCTTATACAATACCAAGGTTCTGGTATGACATTGACATGTTCTGACAATATGCTTACTTTACATTACGATGTAAAGCGTATTGATTTTAAGATTGTAATTATTGTTAGTTGTGCTAGTACCCAATCCAATCCCAAATTTCCTAGTTATGACAACTAATTACTTAGGTGAGTGTGGCTGATTCTTTTATCGAGATGAAATTCTACAAAGCTACTAATGAATTCGGGTAGTATATATTGAAGCATTATTTACTTACTAAGTTCGTAACACATAATTATACAGATTTGTTCCCAGCTGTCCTGGGATAAGCAAAATATAGCTTTGGTAGTAAACATGTTAAAGCATATTATTAAACAATACCTCCTTCTTAAATAAGACCTTGTTCTCCCCATTAGTGTAATTAAAGTTCTTGACCAAAAAGGTTGGATAATTTTCAACAATTTGTCAACACGATTTCTGAGATTATAACTATTATAAATGATCAGAAGTTCAATTCCATTTTGAACGTTCTCAATATTGGTTGTTACACTGGCATTTATGAAGCACACATTTGGATGGAATCCAGTTTGTACCAGTACGATTTTGATTTGCCTCCAAAACTTAGCTCTGGAAATAAAAAAGACGGACCGGACTATGTACGAAATACTTCTTATTTATTGCCCAATAAATACACTTACTAATGCACCATGCTATTTTTCAATTGAATGAATTTGGGAAATGAATGTGATGTTTCTCTCTATTTCTATATCTCTCTAGTTTCATATAGTTGACTACCCATACATGAAAATGACATTTAAATTTGAGAGCAAATTGGGAAACAACGTCATTCATATTTTTACTCCAACGATTCTAGTAGTAATTCTATCCTTTTTTAGCTTTTCTGGCTTGGACTGGCAATTTATGCTGCGTTTACAAAGGTTCCCATTTTATTTTTTAGGGTTATTTTACCCCATTTCATTTCATAAAAATCGATAGAATTTGTCGAATTTTGTTCCCACTGCTTTTCGCCTCTTTCAATGCCGGATTTTGAACTTTGCTGCTTGTTGGGTCTTCCATGCAGCAACAAGACATATAAATAAAGTTACAAATAGAACAATAAATTGTAAAAATTACAGTTGAGGAAATTCTCAGCAATAAAATATTCCACTTTTTTACTTATTGAATGTAATTATTATTAATAAAAATTCATTAAGCATACTTCCTACTACTCTATTAAAATTAAAACGCAATTGAAAGATATTCATCATTTTATTTAGAAGATGCATTCATATTGTGAATGCTTGAATATATTCATTTCCTGCCAAATTCATTCTCCTTGATAACCACGGCTTGTTTTTACTCGGAGCTATCACTCGACTGATAACGTATTTTGAAACCGCTCCATATAAAGGCCACAATCCCCTTCTCCGGACGCTTTGGTAAATAATTCAGTCAAAATTTCGTATTCGTTTGCCCCAATTGAGCTCCTCAATGTCATTAAGAAATTGTTGCTTTTGTTTTCTCGTTCAGTGCCGCAACGAAAGGTTTAATTTGTGACGATAGAGATAGGTCAAATTCAGTTAGATATCTTTTAACCAAATTCACCAATGTTTCATCTGACGCTTTTGTGACGAAGGAAGACCCTATCCTGAGTTAATAAGCCAGATGGATATGCGCATTGAACTTGGGATGAGGTGGATAACTGAGACTGACAGCATTATGGCGACATTTTCACAAATGTGGATCTTTGGAGTATGCATTCAAAGTAGTAAGCTAATAAAATATACGCAAGGCAAAAAGTGAAAAGTGAACTGAAGGCAAGTGAACTGATGATCAAGGATTTTAAGTACAATTTATTCAGTTTTGGCAAAAACTGGTAGGCATTTTAAAGAATTTTGATTTTTTACAAGAAATTAATTAAAATGAGCACTGATCATGGTCATAAAGTTTTTTATTCATCATTCATCATCATGACAGATCAAGTCCAGCTTTTCAGAGTCCATGTCCCTCCATCCAGTCGAGCACCAGCCGCATCCTGGCCCTGAATTCAGCCAAGTGCTCCCGGAGCTCATCTCTCTCTTGATCCAGCATCCAGTTGGCCACCGCAGGGATGAATATATTGTGCAAGTTATCCTCTCGAAGTGTCAGGAGGCGAAGATCCGGTGCAATTGCCCCCATTGCTTGACTGACCCTGTCCAACAGTCCGTCAGAGGTTAGGCTGTCCATGAGAGACTTGAGTCGCCAGGCGGTGATGGGTCCAATTGCCCACGCCGTGCCCATCAATTCCGTCCAGCTAAGTTCCATTCGAACATCTACAGGTCGCTGATTCGGTGCACGGTTCACTCTGGAGGTGTTGGCGGCGGCGGGAGCTCTATTTATGTTTTGTCCCTGCATCCAAGTGCGAAACTCGGCCAGTTGGAGTTCAAAGTTTTGCAAGAATTCACGAGTCTCCTGTGCGTCCAAGGAGGAGAGCCAGTGAAGCACTTGGACCAGTCCTGCCAGGATCGCCTCTTTATTACTTCCAAGAGCTTCGAAGCGATCCATGGTCACCCCTTCCATCATGGTGTCAATTTGATCCATGAGCTGGTCTCCATTCAAGTACTGGCGAAGCTCCTCCATTTGGCGGACAACTTGTGGGGGTAGATTCTGGAATATTTGAAATGCTCCAGTGAGAGGTGGCGGAGGAGGAGGACGTGGAGATGATGATCCTGAAGGTCTCCCATTCCCTCCGGAAGCGCCGGCGTTGTTATTGGGAGGTGCTCCATTAGCATTGGTCAGCCTCGGCTGCTTGGGTTCAGATGAGTTGTTATCCCCGAGAGACACGGAGGCAGGGCGCCTGGTGGCAGAGGACGCTGGCGGTCCGCTGGAACTGGGGGCGTCGCCTGAGCCGTTGGAATTGTTTGGAGCGGTGGATAGAACCTCCTCAACCTTCTCGGCCGTGGTATTTTCTATTTCTTGCACATGCGATGAAAGGTCACCTGGATTTTCGTCAGCCATCTTTTCTAAATTGGGTGCGGGATAGAAATCGACTTGATCTGAATTTTTAGTGATGACAGCACCAATAGGAAAGGTAAACTGATATCAGATTCGAAGTTGGTCGTTGGTGGTCCTTACTGAATTTGCTATCTATTAAAAAAATATTTTTGAATGATACACTACCAAAAAATAAAAAAATAAAATAATTGGGTTACCTGAAGATTATAACAAAGAGGTGGACTAGTACAAATGACCTTGGTGACGACAACGGACCAGGAGAAAAATGGTAAGCACCATTCTCGAGCACCTTGCTTCTAAGATTTCCACAGCCTTCCTTTCCATCAGCTATGCTGGTGATCTGCTTATTCGCCTTATAATTAATTGTGGCGATCGTTGTTAACTAGCTTGCAACATGGGGCATCCTGATACTCATGATTCATAAAAGCAAAAATATAACGATGACTTTGTCAATAATATACTGACAACAGACAAATGAAACTTTCAATTAATCAATTTATTTTCCACGACAAGTTATTAAAAAAGCAAAGTCATAATAGATGAATTTTTGAAATTAACAAAGTGATAACACATTCAACAATTAAAAAAGAGAAAACAGGTAGATAGAACAAATTATAAATTATTAATGAAAGCAATAAAAATCTAATTTAATTCTTAATGTCTTCAAGAACGGTGAATCCAACGTCTTCATTGTCGACGATGATTCTTGACGAGTGCCCTCTCAACGCTGGTTTCCCGATGGTAGCCGACGTGATTGTCGAGATCCGCCTTCAGCACAAATGAACGCCCGCAGGTGGAACACGGGAATCGAGCTGGTTGGTACTGCTAAACGTAGATAAAATGAACCATAAAAATGATAATTGTCTAATCTTCAATAATAATATGCATAACTAGAAGGTTATATCTTATCATATAGGTATAGGTAGGACACTTACCTCTTTACGATAAGCCTCGGCTCCTTCCTTGCAAAGGGCCATCTTCCTCGTGTGTATTTTCAATCCTGCCAGGTATAGGAACCGTGTGCCACAGACGGAACATCGATAAGGCTTCTCGCCAGTATGACTGGTCATGTGAACCCTAAGCTTAGTCCTTGTCCAAAAAGCCTTGCCACACCTGTGACACTCGAAAGGCTTCAACCCCCGGTGGAATTTCCGGTGGTAATACAATGCGAAATAAGTAGCATATCGCTTGCGGCAAACGGGACACCGGTAACAGCTTTTATTCAAATGAATCTTCTTGTGGAGATATAGGTTATTCTTGGTCGAGTAGCTCTTTGGGCACAGGTCGCAGCGGTAACGCGGTCGCCTACTGCCTCCGGAAGCGGCGTCACGGTTATTAGCTGAAGACCGCTGAAGCAAGTGGTGTTGCCGTTCTGGCACTTGAGGATCACATTTAACCAAGTTGACTTGACACGGCGGAAGAAACAGTTCTAGCATTCCAAGCTTGTGTAGGTCAAGCAGGGAAACCCTGGCGTTGCTTTCGGGAGGAGCAGAGGTCATCCAAGAAGATGATGATGACGCGGTCACGCGCGTTGACAACGCCTACGGGACCCTCTTTGTGATGTCCTATCCATTCCCTCCTGTAATAACTTCATTAACAACTTATTGATGATGATGAATATCAATGTTAAACAGCACGAGTGAAAATAAGATACAAAGCATTTTAAAAATAACACTTTATACTTACTTATCGCATCCAGGTTTGGAATACCAAAGATGGAAAATGCTAAGCTCGTATTTCACAACTGAAAAAGGTAAATCTGGCTGGACCTTACTAAACGAATAATTAGTAAATTGCAATAATGAGTCACGTAGAAACATCAGGTTCAGAGAATCAATAATAACTTATTATTCTTGCCGATAAAGTAAAAGATGTCATTAAAATGTCACAAAAAAGTGAATACTGCGATATTTAGTGTGCAGACTGGGGCAATATGATACTCTTGGCTTATAACAAGTGCATATTTCACTTTATAAATTAGATCTTCTTGACAGAAGTTCTTTAGAAATCGCACTAAAAATATATCTAGATGGTACAGAGTAGTTTCTTTTAAACAGTTTCATGATTCGTCGCATTTGTACTGGACCGACGAAGGTGATTTTCTCGTGAAAGCCATTTTTGTCAGCGACGTAGTACACCTTCCTTAGTCGACGGTCTGGAAGCAGGACAAAGTATTTCCCGGAAACTGTGCCGTCCTCCGTGCCCGTTTCCTGTCGTCCGTATAAGGTTTCGCTGTCCCTATCCATCACTGTATATTCGAAATTGTACTGTAGGAAAATGGAGAAATTATTACAGTTAAATTAATGTTCTAAAAAATTATGCGAAGATATTCTATGGCACTACTGCATTAAAAGTTTACCGGTATTGTGTGGTCGTCATATTCGTGTTTTTGAGATCGAGCAGAGGTCATTTTTAATGTAATGACTGATAGCAGAAGCAGTTCATCTCAGGGAACTCGACTACTTATGGGAGACTACTCTACTACCATAAGTAGTCGAGTTCCCTGGTTTCATCTTACTTAGGAAGAATATTTTGGCAAACTACACTTTAGGTTTAGCTTTAGACACGATTTTATCTGTTTTCAGCTTTTGAAAAGGCTACAAGATTTATAATTGCTGTGACTAATGAAGTGTCACTTGTTTCGGTGATAATTAAGTATAAAATGAATATATAGAGAAACATTCCCATCTCCAGCTGGTAAATCGTTCAAGAAAAGTATCCTTTACAGGTTACATTGAACATGTTATGAATTTTCCAAGTTAAATATATCAGGGCAACAGAAAGGTATATCCGTAAAGCACAAATAATATAACCTTGAAATCAGGTACTACATAAATAAGTCTTGCATTTTTTGTCCTGTACAAAATAAAAGTAAACATGTTTGCATTTACTGCAAATGGGACCCAGCGTACCTTGCACTTTTGCACTTGGCCGTTCCATTCATTGGGAACATGAATGTGCGGTAAAAATAATTATATAGATGTTGCCGTGAAGAAATATGACATGAAAAGTTATTGCCACCTTCACCTTCAAAACGGAGTTGTATATTTTCAATATCTATTTGTGTTCTTTTCATAATTGTTTCAATATGTACGTGTTTCTATATAGTACAAATTTCATAGGAATTCCGTCAATGAGCAAGTCAATTCATACACACACTGACAAAGCAATAAACACAATTGTAATTGACATTGATACGATATGCACTTGAATCCAATTGTTACAATAGCACTAGATTTTCCTCAAGTCTCTACCATACCTACAATATTTACTTTTGAGCAATTTAATGAAACATTAGCAGAACATTGACTGTGAGATTATTCGTAAAGTCAATACAATTTATGGGAGTTAGCCGATCAATAAAGTTGATCGCACAGAATCCAACCTTAACCGGAGTGCAAGACAAGTAAAACCTCTTCCTCCATCGTCTTTGCTGTCCTGATCCAGTATGCATTTCTCGTGCATTCTTCAGAACCATTTCAGAAGTCGTGAATATCTTTGCCTGTGCTCCGAGAACGCCAATAAATATGCACATGCTGCAACTCACCGCAACCAGACAAAGCGCAATAGGAAACAAGTTGCTACCAGTCCATTCAATACGAACAAAGCCGACCATGGTGAATGCTTGACAATTGATTGCCAAGAGCACCAGCACTCCGGTAACGGCCCATCGCTGAATTTCGTTCATGAGTCCAACCAGCAATTGAATTTCCCGGTACAAAATTGAGTCCAGGTATTGCTGTCCTTCGTCGATTCGAAATGCAGTTTTGGAGGCGCATGACATTTGCCAGTTTAAAAGATGTCCCCGGAAACTTAGAGTGCAGAGTACCAGGAGACAGCCAGCAGCAAACGGGACAACGCAAATGATAAATTGGATGAAGAGATGATTAACCGCAAATACGACGATTCGTATGAAAATAGTCCATGTTGGTAGCAGGTGCGCTGGAACGAATAGATTGCTGAAACTTTCGTTGCATTCATGAAGAAGCCAATATCCGGCTAGTGTCGGTTTGCATGGGTCACTCCAATGGAGACCGTAAAGAAGCAGCAACATGATTGCAAGCGTTGCAGGTCCAACATTGTATGCGTACATGAGATTGTACTTTTCGAGAACACTCAACTTTTCTTTCACTTGGAACCGGAACTTGCGGTTTATCTGAATGTGTCCGTTGATGTAGACGGCTAGTATTGGCGCGCAGCGCAGGAATGTTGTGAGGAGAAAAAGCGACCATGTTTCGTAGCTGTACAGAATTATGGGACCAATCACATTCAGAAGAGATGAGACTTGTTGGCCATTGTCGTTTATGGGCTGAGCTGGCGTTAGGTGATGCAGAAGGTATTGAAGGACGGTGATGAATGCAATGATGAAAACTACCCAACATCGTCTCTTGAATTTCAGCCTGGAACGGTCGATATTTTCAGAAAGGCGCATTTCTCGTAAGTTGCGGTCCCAGTGGAGAAGAGTTCCAATCGTGAATTCGGCTAGGCGGCTGAGACTCCCGAAGAGTTGCACGTGCTTCATTAAAAGCATTGTGATAATCTGTTTAGATAGCTGGCAGTGTCGATCTGATACTCTCTGAAGCGCAAAATATCACTCTCAGTTTAGCTATTTAAGCTATTGTCTGCATGTAAGGATGTTTTGCATGAATATCTTACATGATTTTGGTGCGAAATACTAAAACGGATACTTATTTTTAAACTCACTGAAATTCTTAAGATGTTATTCTTATTCGATATTATGACTGTCAATAATAGTGTGAACGATATCGAACAGGAATTGTGTGTTACTGCTTTTGTGATAAACAGTTCAAACAATGTTTTCTAAAAATCAACATCACTCAAGGGCAATTTCACAAAAATGTTTGCATTTTCTATTAGAAGAAAATTAAAAATTAGTCCTTCATTTTTGAATGTCCAAGTTCAATCCAGGGCTACAAGTACAATCCGTAACGCGAATGGACTACGACGATTGTAATGAACCGCTGATGAATTTATGATGATGTTTTTCAATTGTGCGTAGTGAAACCGGACGTCGATGAAAAAGTGACGTTATAACTTATTAAGCGTTGCAATTACCGAGAGCTTGCATAACGTCAAAAATGATCCTTCTGCTGGTGTTTAATCTTGCATTATGTTTTATGTGTAACTGACGTTACATGACCCATATATTTCTCTAGACTTGTTGACATTCCGTAAAATCCATGTATTGTATCGTTTGTCGTGCAGTTAGCTAGAGATAATGTTGAATGTTCAAGTCTCTATTAAAACAAATACACGTTACAGGACTCACAAAAACCCAGGAAGTCAGACGACCTATTTTGCTAACTTCGCAGAACTTGTTTTAAATACAAAATATTAGTTTCCAGAAAGCATTGCAAAAATGTACTCAAGTTATAAGTTATTTCCGGGATTGCTGACAAGAAATATGGCTTGTAGAAATGTAATTTTAGTTCGTTACAATCACTAATAGCACACAGTAATGATGTTGGTGGGCTACTGATTTGTGGCAGGGTAAAAAAGGAAAACATTTAGCCAGGGAGAATAGCTTGGCATAATCTTATATAATTTAAATTAGCTGAAATAATTCAGAACATAGTAGATCAGTTCCTAGATGGACGGTAAAATAACTTAATAGTGACAGTTTATGCCCGCCTATATTACATTAGCCCTCATATAAAAGAGTTATGAACAGTATCGCCATCGCTCTTAAAAAATGGGTTGTAAATATAGCATTGAACTGGGAAAAAAGCGGTGGAAGGATATGGTAATGAGGAAAAGCTGTCAGCAGTCTTTAATCCTTAAGTTTAATTTTCTGTCACAGTTTCTTAGGATAAAGTATTTATAGGCACTATCAGTTGTCAGTTTATGACTATACTCATTGCCAGAATTACGAAATTATTCAAAAAGAAGCACATGTCTAAACTAGAAGCCTTTCTAGAAAGTAATTGTAATATGTTGACAATTTTAATCCGAAGCCTACTTATATTAGCTGATTAATCCGAAAGCTTATTAATCCCAATGGAGCTCTGGGACATCCTACTAGTGAAAGTTACTTTTAAAAGGTGGGCACAAATTGTCATTAACTTTCACGTTATAAGTCGTAAAATTCGCCGAGGACATCGATCTCTCAGACGATTCGGTTTATTTCCACTTACACCTTCGTTACACTGTACAAGGGTTTATTTTTAAACTATTACGGTAATTGTGGCTGGGCGATATACTAGTACTTGCATACTGGTCAACCCACTTTAGTAAAAAAAGAAGTATAAAATTAAACTTCTTAAGAGCCGATCCAATAAAATACTTCTGGTTAATAAATGAGCCAGATCAGTAAAAGAATGCGGTAGTTTTAGGAAAGTGGGCTGCCGAATGGACAGACAATGCATGTATAAATGCATGGATAATACTATTTAATTCTTTAACAATCTTCATACTTGACCGCATATTCGCAGTTTGAGCAGCGACAGTAGCTTCAATTTATTATGCATGCACAGATGAATGTAAATACGCTAAGTAAACTTGGCTTTATGCGGAAAGGAAAAAGGTTCCACATTTACTAATGTGGCTATTTATGTAGTATCATTTAGCATGTAAGATGGAATTCATTCTAAATGAAGTTATCTTATCCGGATGAAGTTTCAAGCAAACAACGTTTAAGTGATGAGTCCCACGTTGCGCCAAACCCTTTGTTTGATAAATTGTCAATTGTTCGAACCGCATTATATATTTTTGTCTACCACGTGGCCGAAAATATACAGCCAGTAGGAGAGAAAACTGCTATTCTATATTGTAAATTGTTACTGCCATTCTTACGTCATGCGTATTCGTGGTTTTTTAATAGTCTTCAGTCATACATGGATGCAGATTTGGTTTGTGTACTTTATTCGCGTCCAGTATTCTCCAATAATAGTCGACAATAGCACATACCCAATAAATCATTATATCGGCTTCAGCGAAATCACTCAGTTTATAACGCAACCGAAAATTACTCCGTGAAGCCACAAAAAATGAAACCGTGTGGAATCGAGAGCAACAAGTGACAAGAAATCAACTAGCCCCAGCGACGGTACGTTGAGTAATTCGTCCTGGACATTAGCCATGGTTCCAAAAATTACAAATTAGTAAATAAGCAATTTTGGCTAATTACTAAAAAATTATACAAAGAGAGAAACAATTTTATTTGTAAAATTTTACTGATTGACTTGTGCTAAAAAAGAGGAGAACACATTTATCCCGTGAATCATTTGGAGTCGGAGAGCAAGTGAAATGAATTTACAAGGAGGAGGCGACGAAGGAGGATTGGATCCTCGTGAAATTCTACCCGTTGAAATGTGGCTCCCAATCCTGGACAAGTTAGCGGACTACCCGGATCCCCAAGACCTGATTGACGCCGCGGCTACTTGCACCCTCTTCGACGATCATCTCGGCGACCAAGTCAACTCGCACAGGCTGGCGCAAGTGATCCCGTTGGTACTTAAGTGGCTGGGTCACGGGGATCGTCTCAACTGCCGATCCATCTCAAAACGGGTGACAAAAACCGTGGACTCCATCCTGGACCATGCGAAGCGTGTCGCACCAAATCAAAATCTGAACCTGTTCCAAAGCCGCTCCCTGCCACCACGCTTATCTCCAAACTACGAGAAAATTCATTTTGGATTTTTCGGTAGTCGGAGGTGGTGGTCCGCCACTGGCGTCTTCTGGGAAACAATGGAGAAGGTTGAGCGGTTTCATGCGGAGATGTCATCAAATGGCGGAGATCATCCAATGATCGGGAGAAACTTGTGGCTGCATCCATTTCGAGAATATTGCCGCAATCGGGATGGCAGTTTGGCAGAGTGCAGGGACTTGCTGGAACTGTACTTTCAACTCTTTCCTACTTACCAGGATGCGATAAGTCATGTTACCTTCGTGGGTTCCGAACACACCGGGAATCTAATCGAAACGTACGACCTTCTCCGAAGAATCCTGGCTGCCCTGCCCAATCTCTACAGCTTTCGGGGACTCTGCATTGACGAGGAAGGATATTCATACAATGCCGAAAATGTGAGGAATCTCGCAAGACACATCGAGGGAAATCCAATGCCACCAATGCGTTTGTTGGAGGATCTCACACTGAATACCGACAAGCATGACCTTCCGGTGCCGTTGATCCAAGAAGTCTGTGTCCGTTACGGCGGTCAGCTGAAAAGGCTGGAGAGCATTCAACCAGCGAATCGGGAGGATTATGTCCAGGCCCACTTCATCTTTCAGGAACTGACCCATTTAAAGCTGGGGAATCCCCTCCCTGACCGATTCAGAATGCTGAATATCCAAGCGAACAATTTGGTCCATCTCAACTTGAACATTGGGAGTTTGAACGAGCTAGGCAAGATTTTTCCGGAAGTGGTCCAGTATCTCACAAGATTTCCTCGTCTGAGAAGCCTGACACTGGTGAAGGGTGTGCTTTTGACGTATGGACTGGACTCCGGAACGATCTTGGGAGGAGCTCAGTGCCCATCTGTGAAGGAGTTCAAGTTCGACGTAAAGTTAAGTCAACTTCCGCTTGCCTTCTTTGCCCAACTCTTCCCAAATCTGGAGTGCTTTCAGTTTCAAGAGTGGGAATTGGGGTTGGGAAGGGGCTTTAGTGGAGGCGAGTTCGAACGGGATTTCGAGCTTCTGAAGGACGGCCGTGGATACGAATGCGACGTCTTTGAGAGGTGCCCGACTTTGAAAATGTTCCGGTTTCGTAGCGGCCGAGATGTGGACACGGTGTACAGCAGAGACGGGTACCTGAAAGCCAAGAGGTCAGGATCTTCAGCGGTCATTGCCACTGGGTTGAGACCACTCGGACTCGGAGGGTGACTGGTGAAGAAGATGAGCAACAAAACCGAAAAAAGTAGGAATGGTGCACAAATATTATAGTTAGATTGAAGAGAGCAATGAAACCAATAATTGTTTATTATAATAGTGCAAAAATGGCAGAGTTTATAATAATTTGCTAATCTTGTAATTGTAACATGGGCCTATGTTTGTTTAGTTGATGATTAATCGTCAGCCACTGGATGAAAATAAAATAAATATGTAATTTGTTAACATGCTGCTTGTTGGGATCAACACATTGTTTTAATAAATCAGAAATCTTTAAATTAAGCATGTGAAAGCGTCGCAGGTAATAATTAAGGAATTAGTAAAACATAAAACGATGAGTACAGATACTATCAACTTAACTTAAGATTCTTAAGCGATAAAACCCAGTACCCCTTTCAGTAAGCGATGAGTCTCATGCTGCCCCATACCATTTTGTGTATTAAAATGTATATTATTAGAAATGTATGTAAAGTTTTGTCGACCACGCACGTGAAAATATACTGCCTAGTCGGAAGGGAGAAAAAGTTGTGATTCTATATTGCAAATTGATGTGACCTTTTTTATGTCATCCATGGTCGAGGCTTTATATTTGCCGGTAGTCATGATTGATGGATGCAGATTTGGTTTGTGAACTTTTTATTCTCGTCGAGAAGCTTGTCTCCTTTTTCTCCAAGACGACAATACCACGTACCAATAAAACATCGTTTTCCGCAAAATCACTCCGCTTTTAACGCAACCAAAAAGGTTAGGTTAATCCCGTGAACATTTAATTAAATTCCATTTCGAGAAAGTTTTGCACTGGGCGATTGCAAATTTATCCGCCTCCGATTTGGCTGAAATTTTGCACAGACGTTCTCTATAACGGTCTAAATGAGCCCGCCAAGTTTTTTGTCTGGACACGCAACCGTTTCGGAGTAATTGGTGAAGTGAAGTTAACCTTAAAAGTCTCCAACACTTGGCAAGTTGCAAAACTGTTTGGTTTTCGCACCTCGCCCCAAAAAAGGGAGCTCGCGGTTGTGATTGTGATCAATCACAACCATCAATGAAAAATGACACCAGTAAACGATACGCATTTATTGGGATTTATATTACTAGAAATAGTTAACTAACAAAAACCGAAAAAATGCATCAACAGTTAAACAGTTATTTTAATTGACGAATCTTTCCTTCTCGGATAGTTTATTCATGACACTTCAAAGGAAAGTTTCGGTGGTAAAACTTGTCATACTTTAGTTCATCTGCAGCATTTTAATCAAGCACAAAATTATGATGTTGTTGAAGTGCTAGAAACATTTCTGTTCATTAATGACTGTCATTTGTCTTTTGGAGTGGTCAGTGAGTCAATCAAATGATAAGAATCGTTATGGGCTTTGTTGGACATCAAATTGTTTGTCAAGTTAATTTTGTTGTTAATATTTTATCGTAGCCAGAACCCGTTTTTGCGATAATTGTCGCTGCTGTAATTACAATCTGATTTTGTTCGCAATTCGTTTTCGCAACCAAGCCGCAAAAAATGGTTCGAGACTACAAGAGGAAGACGGAAGACCGTTGGTCCAAAGAAGACCTCCTGGAGGCCCTAACTGCCATCAAGGAGGGCAAACTGAAAATTACTAACGCTGTCATACGGTACGGGATCTCCAGGGCAACGCTGCATCGTCACTATCAAAAGTTTATTCTCGCAGGCGGAAACACTGATGATGCCAGCCAGTTTAGGAAACGTGACGGGCAGCCCATCTTATCGAAAGAGGAGGAGGATGAACTGGAGAAATCGATTAAGGAGCTGAGAGAGCAGGGCACTACGGTAACGCCCAGAGACATTCGACAGATTTGTTTCAAGTACTGTGACGCAAATCGGATTCCGAACCGCTTTAATCGTGAAGAGCGCATGGCGAGCAATGACTGGTATTATGGCTTCCTCAGGAGGCATCCCGATGTCAAAATTACGCGACCTATTGGCGGCGGACGCGGAAAGAAAGATGTTGGTGTTTCCGGTACGTTAAAAATAATTATGATTTATTAATACTAGAGGTTTAAGTGCATCTAGCATTGCAGTTAGTAGAGCAGTTTATAATGGACCTTTTACTTAATTTTTGTAGCAGCGAAAAAGAAGGAAGCGCCAATGGTAATGCCTATGGAGTCTGCAGTCGGGCACCTGAAGAAACCTCTCAAACGATTATCCGGGAAGGGAAGTGGAAAGCGTCGAGGTCGAAAGGTTACCTCAACCTCCACACTAGAAACCAAGCCGGAAGCCGAAGATGTTGGAGTGGAGAAGGAGGAGAAGGAATGTGATAAGCAAGAGGAACCTGAAAAGTCAGGAACAGGTGACGGTGGAGAAGGAGAGGAGGAAATGGCTGTCGATGATGATCGAGTGGAGGAGACGCAATGGGAGACTTGAGACTGAAAACCAGCCGTGTACATTGTTAAAAAAATTAAATTGCAATAATGATCCTGTTTTCGTAAATATTTTAAATTGTTTTATATTATATAGTTATCTGTTAATACGAATAAAGTTTGAAAGAGCAAAAATACGATTTGTTATTTTAATCATAATGTTTATAATCATTAATTTAATTTTTAGTCAACAGTAATTTATTCAACATTAGGTACACATTGTTTCACCAAATGAACTTTTTAACTGCACTAAGAACCCATTCAGGTTGCTCAGGAATGCATCCGTGACCCGCATTTCGAACAATTAAAAATGTCATATTAGTTACCGTCATATTGTATCCCGCAACCCTTCCGTTTTCTTTCCAAATGCTTCTGCCATTGATCAAATTAGAGGCTCCCTCCCAAGACAGTGACTTGAGCATTGTTTGAAGACCAAGATGACCCGTTATGACGTCCATGTTTCCAACGTACAGGAGGAATCTATATCCCAGAGAATCCATGTCCACTGGAAAGTGGATAGTGGACAGTGGACACTGTCCAGTTTGTCCATCATTTCCGGACGGTGGACAGTGGACAGGTGGCGCAAAATACATACGTGTATTAATTTTAATACAGGAAATAAGTACGTTACGGGGCATTATCATAAAATCCGCTATCTTTATCTAGTCTTTTTTGCAGCTGCCAAAACTGTGCGTTTACACCACATCATTTGTTTGCTGTAAATTGATGCGTTGTAAAGGTATGGATTTATATCTATGAATTTTGAAACTGCTCAATCACATCTATTACGATAATATGGGTAATATCATGAATCTGATCATAATATTTACATCACGTACGTACACTTGAAATGACTAGTTATCTTTTAGTACATAGACATCAGAAGTTGTTGTCTGTATTTTTAGACCAGTATCCAGTATTCATTTGCTTTTACGCACTTACTTAGGTCGCACGTAATTGCTATTATAGCAAACTTTATAATCTTGTAGCAAGAAATTTTTTAAACAAATGATCAACACCAATGAACTACTTTGTCTCCACTTGTGCGCCCCCGCTCACAGTGCTGCCAACAGCCAGTCATTAGTCGTTTTATACAAATGCCTGTAACCGTGTATACCTGTGTATATGTCCCTTTTTTCCACTGTCCATTTCACGGCCGTCCACTGTCCACTGTCCACCAAAATGGGGGGTGGACATGGAAATTTGGATTCTCTGCTATATCCTGACTGAAGCAGCGTATCCATTTCCGGTTTGGATGATCTCAGCGCATTGGGCTTCATACGGGATTGCTGCTCGATGCTAATATACGAGTAGTTTAAGGACCCCACATGAATCGCTTTCCGTGTCTCATTTTTAGTCGCGAAATTGGTCATGTCGGTCCAGCCTAACGTGTCGTTATGAATGTTGTTGATTGCTCCAAATCCGGTGAAATTTGCGGCATCCACTTGGGTAATTTTTTGCCAGATCTGCAAGTTTAATGGAAGAACAAGTATAACAAATAATACCATTATATAAATTTTAATTAGAAATTAATTTATTTTCACACCAAATACGCATCCAAATAGAGTCCCTGGTTAATAAAACTCTGGATATCACTCTGCTGCTGTCGGAAATGGTCCCGCTCCCGTTCACTGAGCAGCCCGACGTTGAACAGGTAGTCGCCATAATAGTCCACTTGAGTGTACGGGTCGATCCACGGCGAATCCAAAATCACTCCCGTCAAATTAATTAACACTTTGGGGTCCTCCAGCTTCTTCTGATGAATATAATTGGCTGCTTGAATGGCATAGGTGGCTCCGTAAGAAGCACCACCATTGTAAAATGGATTTCTGGAGAGATTTGGAAAGAGAATAAAGAACTGCGTGAGAAATTCGTAAATGTCTCTGGCGGCTTCCGGTGCAGATGTTACGTAACCATCCTCATTTTCTGTGAAGCTGTATCCTGACATAAGGGGTACAAAATCATTTAATTAGATTTTCAATTAAATGATTTTTTATCGATGAAGGTGTAAGGACGTCGTACCAGTTTCCACAGGATTGTCCACATAGATCATGTTGTAGCTTTTATGCCACGAGAAAGGATTAAGGGTGTAGTTTTCCCCTCCAGCAGTGGCGGTAAATGGGCCATTTTGGCTAAAAATGGAGAAGAATGCAGAGAGTCCCTGTCCTCCATCGTTCCATAGAATGACGGGTGCTGTATTATCACCTATTTGTCTTCCCTGCAAAATTATTTACTTCAAATATAAGAATCTATATTTCAAAAGTGTAATTGTTTTATAATTGCCAGTTAGTATACCTCTGCAGGAAAGAACCAGAAGAATATGTTGGAATTGTGGGTGGGGTTGACTGTGATGAAGCCGCTGTAGCCCAGAACCGGATTAAATTCTTGGACCAGGGCAGCTTCCTGCGCCTTGGATATCTCACCTGCTTCAATGAGTGGGGATAAGAAGACGGGCTCCCCAGGATCAACATTTTCATCTGCAACGACTGCTAAAAACTTAATACTGACAACAGTGACGATAACAAAATGAAATAGTTTGGTCATTGTGAAACTTGTTATAAATTTACACTAATTACTTATGAACAGTCTCTCTAAAAACTTTCGTCTGCTGCTACTGCTGGAATGAGACTGACTGGTAATATGTCCAGGAGAGCGTGTGTATGTTGCTGGAATTTTATTTTTGAAAGAGCTTTTATTTGGCCATGAACTAAAGAACTGAGAGAGGAGGCAGCGGTTCAATTCTGGAGAAAATTCTCACGGTGGTGTACCATGGGAATTTTTTTAGACATCTATTATAGTCATGACTTTAGAATAGAGTGAAGTCAGATTCTATTATCTTTCTTGCATGCATAAAATAATGTTGTGGTAAATGTGGTTGTGGTTGTCGTGCTGGCCGAAAAGGCTTGTATTCTATTTTGTTACGTTACCTATATAATGATAAAGATGGACGAAAGTAAACAATGACTATAGCGAATTATTATTGACTGGGTTGATGGAATGATTCAGCTAGTTTTTTAATGCTAACTTGTACTTAACCATACGTACAAATGTTCACAAGTTGAATTTCATTTTCTATCCACAGTTTATTTTATATGTAAATTCATATGTACCTATAATGTAGTACGTGTAATTGACATAACCTATGTAATGCTGAAAATGATTAATATCAATATTTAATTGATATTTTGGATCTGAAGAATAATTCTGAAGAGGTTGGATGAGCAGATGAAAGGTAAGAATGAATGAGATTGTGGCAACGCAATAAGCTGTGTCATCAATCATCTTCAGGCAACAGCTTCACATCAATTTTTTTTAAAGTTTCAAACAAATGACAACGAGTTGTTCGAAAACTATTGCAAAAAGCAATGACCTTGAATAGGTTATTGCAGAATCCAGTATGCAGAATCTATTGCATGTAAAGCACCGTCATTTAAGAATTGGGTCCTTTCTTCTCAAATGTATAGATGTGATTGAAAAAAAAGTTAGTAGCAAAGCAGCAGAGGGCAACCATATAGAAGAAACTGGAGGAGATGAATAGATGAATTGGAAAGTGGAATCTGCGGCAGTATCCTGTCGTTCTGGGGTCACCATAAGCTTCAGTTTCCTTGACATTTTCTTGGTCATTTTTTTGCTTGAACGGGACAACGGGAGCTCTACTATTTAAAAGACAGGCGGTCGCCGCAGCAACGAGAGCATTCCAGCTCGGAATTTCCAGGTATTTTTCACGCGGTATCGACGGCGACAAACTGCTCTGTTCTGACCATTCTCCACCTTAACTATTTTTAATCGCATCACTGACTTCGATGCTGCGGCAACAATTCAGTAGTCATTCGTTTCCTCTCTAGGGCGTCATCGTCCCTGATTCTTCCTCAGGACATGTAACTGCTTCCCTGGTGACGGCCGTTGAATCGGAAGTCGGTTTCCTTTGTCATCCTAACTAACTAGCCACTTCCCTCCCTGGGGTATCACCACCTCGTTTTGGAGTTTCCCATTTACCACTACACCCCTGCTGGAAAAACAAACCAACTTGGCGAGACCAAGCTCACCAAACAACGAAAATATATAAATCCGATATTGGTTCTGGCTCTCCCCTTTCTCCGCATGTAAAATTAAGGTCGCCTACATTTGTACATTGTGTGAAAAATATTGAAAACTCAGAAATGACAGTTTCATATTATAATATGATTTTCAAGAATCTCCACAATACATTTAGAATCCACTACAACAGTTCGCTGCTTGCACTTTTTACAAAGGAGTCCCGTTTCCAAGCATACCCGTCATGCGCCCCACGACCAATAGCCCGAATTCGTTGAAGAGCGAAGGACCTGACAAAATACTTTCTCAGATATTCAATCTCAAGTTTTCCCACACACATCAATTTCGGGGTTATCATATCCTTCGATCCATGCACAATGGATAAAATTATTAAATAATTAGGACAATCCGAGTATTGCTGGAAATGTGAATAAGAATTTATTAGTACGTTGGTTATTAGAAAAGTAATTTAATACAGTTCAATTGTGTTCAATTATTATTCCTTTTCATTTACTCATGCGAAGGTAACAACATATTATGCGACCAATGGTTCAGTACGGAAAGCAATTCATCGTGGATAACACGAAGAGATGCTTTTTGTTTAGAATTTTAATTTATTCAAGAATTGAGGGAACTGATGGACTCCTGTTTCTACCTCCATTTTCATCTTAGTCTGTAGCCAAGTCAATGTAAACGTGCAATTCAGGATTTTTGATCATGGTGGCACCCACAACATTCACGTTACTCCACGTTAGGTCTAAAAATGACGACGCCTTTGTCCGCGTTCAAACCCAAATATGCGAATGGCTTTATCTGGTCCAGGGCCGGTAACGCATGTTACCTCCCTTATCCAACATTTCGCAGTATATTTTCAATTCCAACTTCAATTCCAGCTCTGTTTGCATTATAACATGCCAATAATTAACCTCCCTCAGTACAATGGTCCCAAAAAGGTCTCATTGTCAAATTCCACAAGCGTCTTGACATAAAACGTCGAGTACAGGAAACGTGAAACTTCTGATACCAAAGGATGATCAATGGTAAGCTCGCTATTTTCGTTTGCAACCTTTCGTGGATGATTTTGAAACACATTTGCGGAGAGATTTTTGAACCAGAAGATTTCTCGCGTTATGAAGAAAGTCTCTTATCAAGCCGAAAAGTTTTCTGGATGAATAAAATTACGAGGGTCGTGGAGAAATTGGCTTCAGGCATTACATGTCGTATTGTCATTTGGGGCAACGAGAGAACTACTCAATAACAACACTGTCAACTTATCAGCGTTGCGAAAAACTTGCATGTCGAAAACTCCCCTCTCCCACTTTATTCAACTGACTATATTTTACATATTTGTCTGCTTCTAATAACATCAAAATGTACTGGATCTAGTTATAATTTCTGAATTTAGTCAACTCGGCCATTGTTGAATTTTCAGGTAGCTGATTTCCTCATTGTGTACAATGGAATACTTTAAAATAAAGACGATTCCTTAGGTAAACCTCCTCCATCTCAGGATTTTTGGGGGATGCGACTATTCTTGGTGCTATTTCCACTCGTGTTTGTAATGGAGTACGAAGTATTGACGAAGGTATAGTGACAATCTGCGTATATCGTATTCAAATTCCGTATCGTGTTTGCTACCAATGAATTTGAAGACACGATATGGTACATACGAATACCGACAAGACCATTGAAAACTCTATTGTGGACATGCCCATACAAGTCATTTAGAATAGCTCAAAGTAGCTGTATTTCGTCACTCTGTCCTGACACTTTTGCAGTTCACAGAAATATTGTACTAGAAAGAAGAGAATATATCGTCGAACTTCGACGGTCGAAGGTATTGTCTGTTTTATTGTCAACGAATCTTCGTATCTCCTCGATTGATCTGGTCTTTGATTTGGTTGAGTTATGTTGGTTATTTTTTTGAATATTCCGACGAACAAAACGGTGTCACACTGAAAACAGGTTTATTCTGCTCTCCTATCATCTGTTACTTTTGCCCTCTGGAGGTATTTGGACATTTGTAAATGTATAAAATTATGCTGTTTTATTTATTACGAAATAGTAACACAAAATAGGGTAATTTGACTGCAATGGAATAGTTGGTGTGATTTAGTATCTAAAATATCCTTCTTTGTTAGTTTTTTTTAGCAAAATTCAGCAAATATACCCGAGTGACAATTTTCAATTTTGCGTCGAGGTGTTTTGAGTGCACTAATCACAATGTTTAAATTCAAACCCGGAAAGGGGTCGAAGGTGAAAAATTAATAATAAACCAAATCCAGCAGCATAATAATTAAGCAATAATACATTATTATGTTAGGTAATATAAAATGTCTTCTTTTCAGCGTGCTCGAAAAGCTCTTCGAAATGATCTCCGCAAACTCCGTGAGAAGAGGAAAGCGAGATTAGCAACTGATCTGTCAAATGGTATGCAAACTATTCGCAACATATTTAAATACAAATACATCATTATTATTCAAATTCACTACTCACCACATCCATTTATATATATGTGTATAATATATCGCAATGTTCAAGTTACTAATTTCGTATTTATTTCTCGTTGTTTCAATTTCAGGAAAACCGAAGCCCACTCGATATCCCCGAACTGTAGAGCAGGTGTCACCCCGGATGATTGGCCTGGAAAAAAGCAAACTGTTGTACATATTAGCACTTGATTTAATTCCGAATCCGAACTCGGGTAAAGTAAATTATTAGTCCAAAATATATCAATTAGCCAGATTAAGTATGCTGTTTGTGTGAAACTCATAAGTGACACTAACTAACAAGAATTTAATTAATTTTTCGGCAGCGCCTTTAAATTCTCTTCGCCCTGTGGTTTCCGTTCAGAGACTGGATCCAATTGTTGAAGCTGAGGTAATGTTTTCAATTGTTATAAAAGTAACAAACTAATTGATTCAATCATTCTGTAATATTAATAATTGATGCTAATGTGGTCAATTCTCAACTAATTTAATCATTATGTAAGGTTTTAAAACATTTAACCAGGCTCGAGCCAGGACCCAGAATGCTATATCCGAAATTCGCCGACGAAAGAATAATGCAGATGCGGAGCATATCCAAGGCAACTCGGCGTTGGACAATCTGGTTCCTGCTACACCGGAACCGAAAATGTCTAATAATAGCGGAGTAGGAACAATCGATTTATTTTCATCTGACGATGACGAATCAGAAGTGGTACTAGAACGGGCGCCAAGGGCGACAACGCCCGAATTTCCGGAGAGCCTCCGAAAATATTCCACAGAATGTAAGAAACTCGCCCGAAATTTCCGGAATATGGAAACTGGCACTTTTAAGTCCCAGCCCTGGTTGAAGTACCGAAATAGTCGGATCCTCCAAAAGTTGTATCCTGAGTTGGAGAGTCACCTTCAGAATTCCAGGAAGACAGGTAGTGGCGACAGGGAGCCTCCCCTTCCTCAGCCAAGGGATGGCTTTTCTTCCGAAGTTTTCTCATTTGCACAAGAACGCAAGTCGAATCTGAAATCCAATCCAGATCCCATTGTTGGAAATCCGTCGACGAACCAACAGCAAATATAACATGTTCATAACAGGTATGCAAAATGTAGGTCTGTTAAAATCGTTGCCATATTCATCCCGTTACGAAAAAATCAATGCATTTTTTTTGTTGTTACTTTTAGTTTGTACATATATGACACATGACTCAATATTAACTAAAGCCTGTGAGATTAACAGTATTTCATTCGTTAAGTAGGAATTAGTGTTTGATGACTTATTTTTTAGGAATTTTAGTTTTGGTTTATATTTGTAAGTAGAATTAATTGCTCATTGTTAATTGATGTACATTGTTGATATCAATATTTGTTATTAGATGCATTCAGATAATTTGTAATAAAGTATAATGAAATGGTGGAGAAAGCAAGGTTATCAAAATGAATTCTCCACTTTTGGTATTCCTGCTTGCTTTTAAAGTTATTGTGCATAATGGTTCATCTTACGATTTAATCAACCTTAAATCCGAATTTTGTTGGGGCACCCTGAGAATGTAGTATACTTTTAGAAAAAAGGTAGTCGATGATGAGAACTGAAAGAATCGACATGTTGTGGTCCACAACTTGTGGGACATGGGCTATGAAGCTTAACGGTACTGCAATCGTTGCCTTAATTGCAATTAACGTTCTCAACTTGACCCAAATAATCGATAATCGTCCTAGGAAGTAAAAGTATTAAATGAAAAAATAACGATTTTTTGGAGATTTTCTGATAAAGGTAAAAACGAGCATCCTATATAGTTTTATTTGAGCTACATATTATAATTGCAATCCATACACTACTTGACATTTCACGGATTGAGTCGTACATAAAATAGCTTGTCCTTACCAACCTGTGAAATTCTAAGGGAGCGAACTGTGGGTAACAAAGAAAAAATTCTGGAAGAGCGTAAATCGTATTAAATATATTTACTCGGTATTAAAAAGCAATGACGGTACATTAAGTATCAAAAATCCTCTATCAATCCATATTATTCTCTCTGCATGCATTCAATACATCAGTGTTATGACACTATGCATATGAAACGTGTAAAAGGTTATCTAGATAAAAACGGAACGTAGATTAGGTATATATGGTTTGGTTTTTGTAGGTACATATATTTGCTCTGAATACTTGCTACCCATAATAATCACTTCATTCTTCTACCTAGTTAGGTATATTATATCGTACTCATATGCAGTTAGCTTCGGAAAAGATTATTAAGAAAAGTACAGCTCAGCAATCCCATACAAGAATCTTTTTTTTTGTGTTCACTAACAGCTTTACTAGTTCAAAGAATATGTGATATCACTCATTGTCAGTCACAACCATTATCGTTGTATTCAGGGAATGTTTTATTTTTGTGTTATTGTTGCTCAGTCAGTTGGTCTGGTTACTTACACGAGAATATTTTTTACTATTTTCTTACCAATATTTTCCTATTACCAAGTTTTTAAGCAAATTCGAATTTGATTTGCAGTCGACAAATTTTTAAAGTTTTCTTATCACAATGGCAAAAGTTAAACTCGGAAGGATGTTGAAGGTGAAAATCAGTCAAATCCGACAATCAAATAATTTATTTGGAAAAGCTGGATGTTAATTTTATAAAAATGTGTTATAAGCAGAGGTGTGGGAAGGTTACGTGGGCGTCTCTGCGTAAACTGAGCGAGCTGAGGATGACGAAGAAAGCAAATGACGTGTCTAATGGTATGTAAAATAGTTACAGAAACTAAAAAAATATTCAAATCCCTTGCGAACGTATATAATCTAAAGGATCTTCCTCACGTTCAAGTTACTAATTTATGACCCTTTTTGTTGTGTAAATTGCAGGGAAGGTCAACCCCATTCGTTATCCCCGGACGGTCGAGAAGGTGTCTCCTGAGATGATTGGACAGGAAAGCAGTAAACTGTTGTACATTTTATCACTTGATTTAATTCCAAATCCAAAGTCGGGTAAATTATTAGACCAAAATAATAATATGTAATTAGCAAGTTTTAGTATGCTGTTTATATGCAATTAACTGATGAGGAGAATTTTATTTTATTATTTTCGCAGCAAACAAAAATTCTCTTGGCCCTGTCATTCCGGTTCAAAGGTTGGATCCTATTGTTGAAGCCGAGGTAATTTTGTCATTTGTTAAGTCTGCTGGATTCAATGTTTGTGAAATATTAACTGGTTGTTTGCATCTAACTATTCGATCATTAAATTTTTAAATATTTTCTATCAGGCTCGAGCCAGGACCACCGAGGCGATATTCGAAATATGCCGTAACAGAAATTTGATGCCGGCTGAGGAGTATTGTCAAGTCAACTCATTGCGGGCCAACCACGTCCCAGCCTATCCAGAACCTCAAGCGGCTGTTGATAGCGGAATAGAAACAATTGACTTACTTTCATCAGACGACGAGGAATCGGAAGGGGCAGCTTTTCCAACTCCAGTCATATCATCGGATGGCGAATTATTAGAAATGATGCCGTCGCCATCGGTTCCCACTTCAGCGGCGACAACGAACACGATTCCTAAAACCATCCACAAGCGTTCTAGGAAGTGTAAACAAGCCTCCAAGAACTCCCAGGAGAATGGAACTTCATCTTCAAAATACAAACCCAGGTGGAAATGCCCAAAGAGTCGCGTCCTCCAGGATTTGGATACAAATTCCAGCAAGCCCGGTACTTACGCAAATGATCCTGGTGTTCCAGCGCAGATGAATAACATTGGTTCCAAAGGGTCCCGTATAACCAAGCCGAAGAAATCTGCTAGCTGAAAAGGAAACAAGTTGACTGTTGTGAAGTACCATCCAGAACCCATCGTTGGACGAGCATCTCCGTCTCCACAGCGGAAGAATTATCATAGTTTTTTATTTACTAATTTTTGTTGTTGTATCAGAAAGGTTGGAGGAAGTCATCCCGATAATATTTAAGATAATGGTAATGATTCAACTATGAAACTGACTGACTTTTACAGGAATTGGTGCAAAATACATAAAGATGGGATAACCTGGTACATACATACTTAATTGATGACTTTTGTCATGTAATATTTGTGATTTTTTAGAAATGATTGATGTGTAATTAAGAATAATGTACATTGTTGATATTAGCATAAGTTAATAGTTTTAAAATAGCGGATTGATTTGTTGGTGAGTTATATTTTGATGTTATTAGAAAAAAGGCAAGGAATTAAATTAAAGTTTAAAGAATAAAGGTGGAGGGAAAGTTATTGGCATGCTATATTTAATGGTAACGCTGATAAATTAATTGATGGAGTAGGTAATATTTTTGCCGGTTCTTTTTCTCTTCCTGCCTCAAATCCAACTGTTAATGTCAGGATTAGATTTTTTCCACGATCCTCATAATTTTGTCCAACTTTTGTACACAAGGAATCCCTGTGATCACATCATTTATTCATTTTAATTGTCCATTGTTTGGCAGGGATACAACTGGTGTCGTGGCTAATCAATCATGCAAGAAGTTTCCATTGTCCGTAACTAGGTAATTAAACAAGAACTCTTGCTGATAACAGGCATGATCATGAATCATGAGGAGAAAGGTAAGTTTATCGAATCCCAATATCAAAAGAATCGTACTCTCAGCTTTAAAAGTATAAAAAGTACTGTAATTGTAATGATAATGCTAAAGCCGTTTAAAAAATATTTTTTGACGCAAATTCAGTTTTCTGATACTGATAGGAGGACTAGTAGATAAAGATAACATACCTAGGACCTAAATCATTTGCATAAGACTGCACTGATATAAGAACATGCTTATCAATTGTTCCTAACCGATCCCATTTTTATCTCGTGATTGTTACATATAATCGATCTAAGTATGCTTAATTTTGGTCAGCTTTCATCAGCGCAGGAGAGTTTAGTAAATATACAAATAAGCCTCAATGTCCGTATGGCCGTGGAGATGATGACCGAGAAGCTAAATAGCTAGATAAAGGTGTCGATGGCCCTGCCGGAAATGACAGTGACGGGACTGGAGAATCTCCAGTGGAGATGAGCTTGAATGTGATATGAGGAGTGATAGAAGTGGAGAAATGGGAGCCGAGCAAGAAGAAGAGATCGATACGGACAATACGGAGGCAGATACCGTCGGACGACACCATGTTAACCAGGAAGCGGAAAGCTGGCCTTTCTTAGAGACCATAATGAACCCGGACAATAATTCTGGCTCAATTCGCACAAAGTAAATACACTACAGCGGGGCATGGACGACGAGGCATCAATGTCAAGCGTCGAAGGAGACGATTTTGAGGTGGATGAAACAATCTTGATTGATTGATTTATTAAAGGATAAAAGATTGATTTATTATGTAAGAGAAGAGTATAATTAATTGACTAACGTTTATAGAAATGTTTGAAATACGTTGTTTGACTTGCAAGCTTAAGACATGTAGGATTAAGAGAAAAATAACTGAATGGTATTAGCCGAAAACTCCTTCGTCCTAAATCGTTATACAGTTTATTTATGTGTCACTACAATAAGTTTGTTTTTAATGTTGAATAAATATTTTGATTACTAATTCATTTCAAAAATTACAAACGGAGAAAATGTACGGATTCATTTGTTTGACTAGTAAAATATATGGCATAGCGCATAGCTTATGTATTTCATTGGCTTTGGCCGGCACACTTAATTTCTGCATTTTTTCTGCAGCGATGTCTTTTCGGGGAATGTGTACATGTGTGCCAAGGGACACAGCGTTTGCTCTGGATGCCTGGAGAAGGGGGTCAGCAAGTGTGGAAAGTGCAACCTCCCCTACGCTACCAAGGTCGAGGACAACGCTCGGAACTGGACTGTGGAACTAATGCTAGGCAGCTCGCTGACCTACGTCTGCGTTTGCGAGGATCCGGTGCAATTGTGTCAGGTTCGAAAGCATGTGGACGCCTGCGTGAAGAATGTGATCGGCGAAGAGGTGGCATGGATTGACCAGGAGATTGCGAGGAAGGACGAGGACATTTGTGCTGAAAATAAAAAGCTGGCGGAGTTGAGGAAGCTTGTGGTACGCCACATAAATTACTTTTGATTGGACTCTTTAATGGTTATTTGACTACAATTTTAAGTGGAGGCTTGTGAGTTGATGGATGCTGTAATTATTTATAATTTCAGGTTGACAAGGAGATACGTTTGCTTGCAGACGCGTCGCCTCCAAGTGGAATGGAGGACTGGAGTCGGTTTATTGACCTGATGGCTTCCAAGGAGGAGATCATTGGCAATCTGAGGAAGCAATTGTTTTTGTTAATGAAATGATGATGATGTAACTACAATTACGAAGCCACTGTTAATAGCAACTTACATCTTTTTATTTTTGACTTATGTATTATTTCTTTTATTGTAATCACATTGCATTATACTAAATGTTTTAATAGATGTCAAATGATCATGCAGTTTTCGAACCCAGATTCTGTGAATGTATTCATGTTGAAGATTATTTGGTTTTGTATTCAAATAAAATGACAAGTAACCTGTTTAACAGCACAGTGCAACGAGACCAAAAATGGGATGCTCTTTTATTCAAATAAAACTTATTCGTAAGTCACTTTAGTCGGCGCCAAATGCTACATGACCCAAAAAAATGAATCCAATATAGGCTATTTCGTTGTCACAGGTTATTAAGAAGTTTTGGAGATAAGTGAGGAAATGTCAGAATCTGGTCGCGTGAAAATTGGGACTAATTTGCAGATGAGAATGCCTCCGTGACCACCCGCAACAACTGAGTCGTAGGCAAAGTGCCGAAAATTGCTTCTGCTGGAACACCATAGCTACATGTTCTTCTTGATAATATGCAAGCCCCAAAGTGTATGTGTATCCAGAAGAACTCATAAAAAGTACACTAATAAATGCTTAAAATACAACTCACAGTTTTGTAGTTAGCAATAACTTCGTGTAACTTACTTTACGTGTAACATTTCTTTACAAATACCTCTACATCATTTTTATGGTTCATTCCTGATATCCTGATCTCTCTCTATGAATGGAATGGCCAAATCCTTAATATTGGGTCCCATTTACAGTATATGAGTACATGCTTACTTTTATTTTATACAGGACAACCATGCGTGACTTATTTCTGTAGTACCCGATTTAAGGTTCTATTTTTGTGTCGTACGAGTTACTGCTATGCTTTCCTTTTGTACAACATAACATACTAGAAAGTACCGGATATCTTTTCTTCTGTCCTGATACATTCAACTCAGAATATGAATATTCAAAACATGGTCAATACAACCTTTAAAATACACATTTTTTGAACGATTTACCAGCTTCAGGTGAGAATGTTTCTCTATTTTCATTACATTCTGAATTATCACCGCAACAAATGATACTGTGTTATATTCACATCAATTTGATATCTTGTATCATTTTCGAAAGCTGAAAAGCAGGATAAAATAGTTTTTAAAGCTAAACTTGTGTAGTTGTCAAAATATTCTTCATAAGTAAGATGAAACCGGTTGTTTTACTGATGGTATTAGCCATTACATTAGAAATGACCTCTGCTCGACCTCAAAAACGAGAATCTGACAACCACGCAATACCGGTAAACTTTTAATGCAGTAGTGCCATAGAATATCTTCGCATAATTTTTTTAGAATATTAATTTAACTGTAATAATTTCTCAATTTTCCTACAGTACAATTTCGAATATACAGTGATGGATAGGGACAGAGAAACCTTATACGGACGACAAGAAACTGGCACGGAGGACGGCACCGTTTCCGGGAAATACTTTGTCCTGCTTCCAGACCGTCGACTAAGGAAGGTGTACTACGTCGCTGACAAAAATGGCTTTCACGAGAAAATCACCTTCGTCGGTCCAGTACAAATGCGACGAATCATGAAACTGTTTAAAAGAAACTACTCTGTACCATCCAGATTTATATTTTGTGCGATTTTTAAAGAAACTTGTGGCAAGAAGACGTATTAAATTAAAGTTAAATATATCTACCTGTAACCTATTATCAGCCAATAGTATCACGTTGCCCCAATTTTCACAATATCGCAGTATTCACTTGTTTGTATAATTTTAATGACATATATTACGTTTTCGATAAGAATAATAAATTGATATTGATTCTCTGAATCAGATACATAGGTTTAACATGACACTCATTATTAGATTGCAATTAACTAATTATTCCTTTGGAACGATCCAGAGATTTGTTTTGTATTTTGAGCGCAGCATTTCCATCTCTGGTATTCTAAACCCTGACGCGGTAAGTGATATAAAAACTTATTTTTTAATGTTTTGCATCTATTTTAACTAGTGCAGTTTAATATTCATGAATGTATTGCCAAGTTGGTAATGCCAACTTCATCTTCATCATGAAATTATTTCAGAAAGGAGGCAATAATGCAAAGGGCATCCCAAGGAGGATCTCGTAGGCGAGGTCAGCGTCAGCAGGTCACCGCGTCATCATCCCGGATGTCACCTGTTTCCTCCGAAAACAACGCCAGGATTTCTCTGCGTGACCTACGCAAGCTTGGAAAGCTGGAATTGGTTCTTCCGCCGTGTCGAGTCAACTTGGTTAGATGGGATCCTTAAGTTCCAGAACGGCAACGCCACCTGCTTCTGCAGTCTTCAGCTAATAATGGTGACGTCGCTTCCGGAGGTGGAAGGCAACCGCGTTACCGCTGTGACCAATGCCCAAAGAGCTACTCAACCAACTATGGCCTAAATCTCCACAAGAAGGTTCATTTGAACAAAAGCTGTTTCCGATGTCCCGTGTGCGGCAAGCGACATGCTTCTTACGGCGCATTGCATTACCACCGGAAACTCCACCGAGGGTTGAAGCCCTTCAAGTGCCGCACGTGCGGCAAGGATTTTGTAAGCAGGACTCTGCTTTTAAGACACATTAGAAGTCATACTGGCGAGAAGCCTTTTCGATGCTCTGGTTGCACCAAACGGTTTCAGTACTTGGATACATTGAGGACACACACGAGGAAGGTGGCGCTTTGCAGGGAAGGAGCCGAGGCTTATCGCAGAAAGGTAGCAGAGAACACAAATTGTTTGTTACTTGTTAAGCAATATTTATGGAAGATAAAGATATGCCTAATAATATTTGTTTGTAAATTCGGCTTGTCTAGACGTACAAGGGCCCACGATTCCAGTGTCCCACCTGCATGTGCTCGTTTGCTCTGCAGACGGATCTTGCCAATCACGTCCGCTACCATCGGGAGCAAAGTGTCGAGAGGGCACTCGCCAAGAAACGTCGTCGACAATGAAGACGTTGGATACACTATTCTTGAAGCCGTGAACGAATCAATATAACTTTTGTTACTGTCATTATCAACTAGAAATTAAGTGTTATAATTTTGTTAAATTCAACTATTGATACTAAGCTATATTATGACTTTGCTATTTTTAATTAAATTGTTATTGAAAGTAAATTGATTAACTAAAAGTTTCATTAGTCTGTTGTTCGTATTATTGGCAAAGTCATCATTATGCTTTTGGTTTTATTCATGAGTATTAGGATGCCCCATCTTGCAAGCTAGTTAACAACGCTTGCCAAAATTAATTATAAGGCGAATAATTAAGCACTTCACCAGCATAACTGATTGAAAAGACGGCTTGGAGTATCGTAGAGGATGGTGCTGAGCATTCTTATCTTTGTCCGTTGTCGTCACCAAGGTCATTTGTACTGGTTCAAGACAGGGAGGAGCTGCGGGAGACATTGACCGAATTCAGGGCCAGGATGCAACTGGTGCTCGACTGGCTGGAGGAACAAGAACTTTGAAATACTGGACTGGTCATCATCACAAAAAACTGTTGCTATTATAATAATTATTTTCCTATCTATCATGATGATTTTTACTTACAACAATGATGACAATTGACTGCTTGTAAAAAATCCAAAATACCGAAATTTTTGTTTTGGCTCAATGTATCCCACTGTACTAAATAAAAGTTTTCTATGCTCGTTAGTTAAAATTAAATAAGTTACAAAAAAATCATTATGTATGCCCTGTAATCTCGTCATCTCAAATACCTTCTTGTAAATGCGGTTGAGAAGTTCCTTTGGTGACAGTATTAATCGGCGGATACCCTACAGGAGCTCGAAGACCTCCTCCAGGAGCCCGGAGCTTCAATGCCCCCACAGGAGCTTGAAGACCTCCCCTAGGAGCTCGTTTCCAGGAGCTCCCCTCTAGCAGCTTATTTTTCAGGAGCTCCCCGCTAGGAGTTCGTTTCTAGGAGCTCCCTTCTAGGAGCTACTTCTAGGAGTTCACCCCTAGGAGCTTTTTTCTAGGATATCCACTCTGACAAGTTTCTGTACGGAAACATATCGGGTGTGATGCTTTATGCATATCTACGACAGATCTCGGTTGGACTCGAGCTAAGGGGTCTCGGAGAGTTTTTTGGTCACAAAAAATAAATGTTTAAATCCACTGGAAATCACTTTTTGAGGTTTTTTTTTGAAATTTTTAATAAACTTCATTTTGGTTGACATTTGAGGTTTTTATCATAATCAGCATCATGTCTGAATGTAACGGACTGAGAATAGTAACATTTCGAAAATTTTCGAAAAATGTCGACAAAATTCCAAAAATTTTGTTTCTAGAAAATGCAAAAATGCTCAAAAAGTGATTTCCAGGCGATTTAGACAGTTATTTTTTGTGAACAAAATTTTTTCCGCGACCCATTAACCCGAGTCTAACCCAAATCATACGTATGAAATAAGAAAACCGTTCGACAAGTATGTATATGTCTTCTCTGCATTGCAATATTAAAACATTTTCTTTTGTGCTTCAAAATTCGCAAGAGAATGGGGTAATAAAATACGTGGAGGAGGTGTTCAAGCTCCGGGCTCCCGGAGGGAAGCCCCTAGGAAAAAGCTCTTGTAGGGTGCTACTGGGAGCGAGCTCCTGGTGGAGGTCTTCAGGCTCGAGGCTCCTGAAGGGGAGCTCCGAAAAATAAAGCTCCTGGAGGGGCATCCGAGCTCCTGGGGAAGGTCTTCGAGCTCCTGGGGAAGGTCTTCGAGCTCCTGTGGGGTGGGTGCCGTATTAATCGATGTAAAAATAAAGTTAAATGAAAAAGAAAATACGTAGGAAAAGGCAAATTGTATTACTCAATTTAGTCGAAGCTTCTAGAAATTAGTTTACTTTCGAACACCAATAAACTTTCCACATAAAGTAAAGTGACTCTGACAATTGAAAGAGTTATATTTCATATTTATTTAGTAGGTGCGTAGAGTGGAATAGTCTCATGGTGTCCTGATAATTTATTGATAAATAAACGTGAACGCCTAGAAGTAAATGGGTTTAAGGAAATCGTCTTCCTGGAACTGCAAAGAACGAAAACGCAGTGTCGAATGGCTTATGTAGATTATCCGGAGAAGTGAATTGACTTGTTCCATTTCCACAATAGTTTGATGTAAACAGCGGAGTTCCATTGCGTTGTTTTGAATTCCGACCATGTATTTTGAACGCGATTGCAGAGTCAATGGTATCAATACTGTTCTTTTGTACGCCTACGCATTTCTTCAATTCATTCGTCTCCCGATGGAAATGACAGAATAGGCGGATGCTGAAATGATACACGATCTCGAGCAAAGATAACAAACTGAAGCCCATGCAAAGGCCCAGAAGACCACCGGCATTTGAGATGAGGTCGATTGTCGTTGAGACTTCTTTACGAAGCCGAGGGAATACCGAGTCCACGCTGAAGAAGACGTGAATGATTGAGGCGTCCTCTACCCTTGTCCCGTTTAGAGATCTGCAATTGAATTTTTTAGATAAATATTTTTGTTCATTTCGAATTATTATGTGTAGGCGTGAGTAGTAGGATTTTATACAATTTTGGGTGGTGTTTAAACAAATCCTTCATCATTTTCTCCCGTATTCGCAGAGTTGTTGATTGGGTGCGGAAAGTTATGTCCTGACAGGTTGGCCAACAGTCATGGCATTCTTTGTCGAGACCGCCCTTTATCATTTTCTCTATCGGTAACAATTGATAATTTGAGTAACACCAAATATGATTTAGCTTAAGAGATACAGATGACGTATTTGAGGAAATTAGGCGATTGGGTATCAAGTTACCATTGACCTTCTGAGTGCAATTAGAGTCCTCTGGCTTACAGAGCCAGTTTTCCTCATCACCGCCACTTCCTAATTCAATGACGCAAATTAGAAATTTCGAAAAATCACCTGAATTTCAGCTTCATTATAATGTGAAAATACTATATAAAATACCCGGCATATAATAATGAAGACAACCACATTCAGCCAATGTCTTCCTCGCAATGCATTCATCCAAACAATTGGATGCGGTATACTTGTGGTAATGCGACAAGTTCTTCTCTCCGTAAAAATAGCAATGACGATCACTCTGTCCAACATAACGGAACGTTTTAAGAAACTTTGACAAGGATTGCTGTTCAAACCTAAAATGCAATTCACTGGCAAGTACTCACCATTGCTACCTTTCTTGCCGAAGGGGACGTTAGCGTGATTTCTGGGTGAACGCTAAGAAATACTTCGGTACTCGTACGAACTGCAATGCCATTATCCTTCATTCGGGGAAAGTCGAGTGGTGAATGTAAGCCTATTACAAATCCCTCTGAATCTGCAGGAAAATGTCATTGAATGCATTTAGATGCACAAAAGCTTAAGTTAATCTATTTCTTAAACATCATTTTGAAAACAATTCGATACCTGTGCTTGTACAGTGGTAGTCTTCCATGTTAGGATTGACAAGAAAAGATAGTCCGGCCGAGCGACCCGCATAAAGCTGACGATACGGATACTTCCGGTCATGATGCATTTCTTCGAATAAAATGTTATCATTTGTCAAGTTTGCTTCCTCCCAAGCGCTTACACGCTCAGGGTCATCTACCGGATCCTTACTATAGGAAGTTGAAACGGTAAAAGGTTGGTTATCAACGGACATTATATATATATAATGTTATTCATTAGAGTGGAAATGGCATCTACACAGAATACTTGGCTTACACAAACTTCCTCAACAATGTCAGTGGAATCATGTTGAATGTGCAGCAATATCCGTAGTCAGTTTCAATTGGCTGAAAAAGTTTGCTGCAGTCCGTTACACCGTTTAGCCAGAGGCATAGCAGAACCATCTCATCACAACCTTGAGATGACTGGATTAAAAAAAAGTAAAGATTTTATAAATATTAACAATGAAGGGAAATTAGTAGTTTCTATATTAGTTTGTTTGTATAGGATGTAGGTAGGCTATACATTTCTCAGAGTTCCAGTAGCGTCCAACAAATGCATGTACTCGGACTGATGCGACAACATGGCTTCCTCTAATTCATCCTTGCGAGTTGCCGGTGGATAGTCAAAGAACCGCTGTGAAAACGACTTGGCAGAGTAGCACAAATGGTTTATATCCATGATATTTGCAAAGCGTCTTAGCATCGTTTCATTTGACAGTTTTCCTTTCAATCCCAACATGGCCCCTCTATGTTAAGTAAAGCGTTGTTTATGTAGGGTATAAGTGGGCATTGACTGAATGAAATACTGTTTATTGTTATTAATTTTATAAACGTGAGAACCGACTTTTGATATTCCTTCAATTTGGACCTCTTCACGTTATTCACGGTACAGATTGTAACAGCAGGAAATGGAATTTCGTTTACTTTTCTTTCGGTTGGGTTGAATACCGTAACAATCGGTGTGCTGGCATAGTCTTTCCACATTTCCCAGATGAGGACGGTAGAAGCTAATATTGCAGCGACGACAGCAATTAGCCAGAAGATTCTGTATAATTATTCGTAGTAATAATAATACAAACATTCGTAAATAATAATAATGAATAAACTGAATATGTGAGTCATATTTATATACACACCTTTCGCAAATGTGACGATTTTTCTTGCCCAGATACCGAAGGCCATGAAGACTCGTATCTAAACAAAAGCGGACCGGGGCACTGTTTTCATCCGGTTCATACCATTGCCAATCCAGGTCACTTTTGAAACTGAAAGGAGGGAACTTTGGAAACTTTGAAACCCTCTTCAGTGCCCGTTTAAGCATGACCCTCTTCATTGTTTTCAAGGAAGTAGAGCAAAATCGCATGGTTATCTATGAGAACAAAGTTTTGATAGTAATCTGAATGAAGTATTGATCTCAACTGGTCAATGCCGTTACTACAGCCTTGATGTTCTCAACGACCTAGGGCACTCACGAATCATTCATGGCCATCAATATTTGAGCCCATTCATCAAAACTCAAAAATAGATTGGTTTATTTACTTTCATTTTTCAAATGTCTTTGCCATTATCCGCTAAGTAATACATTATCGATTTATTTCTTTAATGCATTGGAAAACAGTTGGGTACTTGCTTTCACTGGTTGATCCAAAGTACACTGTACTCTAGCCTGTTGAAATTATATGAGTCCTTGAACATTGAACATTACACTTGCCATTCATGAGGGATGCATCTATTTTCCGGAATTGTATATCATTGTACGCTCAATTTTCGATAAACACGTTACATCACTTACTGTTTGGCTTAAATGTATTCGCTTTCCTGAAATTTTGAATTGTCAATATTTATGAAAGGCGCAAATATAAAGTGAACCACATAAATTACGCACGGCATACGTACATATGTACCTACATAATTATGTGTATTATGACGTAAACCTAAAATCTATTTTGTCGAATTACGTTTAGTGCTTATTGCGCAATGACAATATTATGTTGTCAACAACCGCGAGCTACAATGATCCAATAAATTTGCGTCCTAATTAGGAAATGAAATGATAGGCTTGATTTGTGCCAGAGGCATTTTTTAATTAATTTAGTTTATTTGATTGAAATTATCGATTTCTATAAAATGTTAACGTTGAAGTGTCTTTATTTCATAGAAGCAGCAAAGTCGCGGTCTGCTCTACATTAAACTGCAGCAAATTCAGAGATATTAATGCATCGTAATAATTGTTGGATCCAATTTTGATTTTCATCGCATGAAAAGAGCTAATATATCGACGATTCATTTTCCCTTTCATCAGGTTACTCGACCCGATTTGATTTAAACAAGTGGAAGATTTCACGGATACTTTTCCTCTGGCGCTGCCTTCACCATCAAGCGTCAGAATTGTGGTGTCAAGAATTAGCAGCAGGCACATGGCCACTAGAAAATTATTTTCCCAAAGTACAACGAGGCAGTACAGACTTACAATAAATATAAACGAGCACAACGCTGTAGTACACGGAGAGATTATAGTCTGATGAATGTTGTTGTACACGCTAACCATTATCCAAATTTCTCGCCATAACCTTAAAATAGGCTCTATTTTCGTTGAAGTAACCAAACATCTATTAACAAAAGCGTAATAATTACAAATGCAATAACAGCTTAAGTTCGTGTATACAGAATAAGCCAAAACGCAATTCGAAAAGGTAAATAAGGTAATCCACGATATAAATGTGGAGGAAGCTATATGCGAAAGAAGAATCAATATTTTGATGAAGATATGTTGTGGGTTATCTGTGACGCATAGATGACTAAGAAATAACGGATATCCCAAATGTAATGGTAGACAAGGTGTTAGCATTAAGTGGAAATAGAAGAGACCCACGGAGAACGGTACCGTAAAGACACTTAGCTTTATGTAGTAAGGACATCGGACTCCGATACCTTCCTTGGCGTCTCCGGGTATCCAATTTTCAGCTAGAAGAAAAACATCCGCAATTATAAAATTGTCTAAAACAAAACATGTTATACTCAATAGATTTCGTATACGTGCCGTTATGCAATCTCTCGAAATGAATAAAAGCGTTAAATAGCTCTGCAAGTTCATTTCGTTTCACGTAGAGCTCGGCCAAAATAATCACATGGAATGAGATAGTAGCTAAGAATATAAAGGATTGTAGATTTTCGGAGAAAGAATACAAGTGTCTATATGTCCAGTAAGTGGTCCATGACATCAGAACATAAATTACGGATACACATGCTTTCAGAAAATACTGATATTTCGGACCGATTGGACACGGCAAGGCTGTGTGCAGATTGTTCTGAAACTTCGTGAATAACGGTAGTAACTTTGCTAAATAAACGAAATGTTTTGAATACAAGAAAACTCAACTCTTGCGCTACTATCATGGTAAAAATTTTGAACCAGACTTCCCAAAGCAACGTTTTCGATAGATTTCTTTATTGCTCAGCGAACTGTTTGCTTGTGTGGCAATTTTGTTATTTCCAACCTGACTACAGCCTTTTCGAATACTTGTATTTTCATTAGTTCAAGATTACGAACTTAGACTGGACACTTAATTTGTATGGACAGACGAGACATTGACAAATTATGCTTCATAAGCTATTCTTGCTGTCGTTCCGAGAAAATGGCCTATCACGCAGATAATCATGTTCACTATTTTGACTATTTGTAAATGTAAAAAATGTTAGTCATTTGTTCAAATGATGTTACCAATTGGTCCACCGATTAGTGAAGTAATCAACAATGATTACATAAATTCAGTCGTTTTAACATTTGCAAGGAAAACATCAATAGCTATAAGGATAAACTTTTCTCAATTGCAGCCTTCCCCCATTTTATAAGCCAATTTCTCCTTACATTCCTACCACGTACTGCTTATGAAGCATAAATGCCGCGTAACCAACCGACATTGAAAACGTACAAAATGGAATTCAACTTCTGACCATTTATCATAGTTCAATCTCACAGAAAGTATGTAGACAAATTGCTGCCAAATTATCCAAACCATTTTCGTCAACAACATTAATCATACTAATGAAAAAACAGGGTCCTTACATAAGAAGGAAGTATTCTGTAATAACATGCTTTTAACATGTTCATTACCAAAGTTATATTTTGCTTATCCCAGGACAGGACAGCTAGGAACAAATCTGTATAATTATGTGGTACGACCTTAGTAAGTAAGTAATGTTTCAATATATACTACCCGAATTCATTAGCAATAGCTTTGTAGGATTTCAGCTCGATAAAAGAATTAGCTACACTCACTTAAGTTATTTGTTGTCATAACAAGGAAATTTAGGATTGGATTGGGTACTAGCACCACTTACAAAAATTACAATCTAATAAAGTTAAAATCAATACGATGTAAGGAAGCTTATTGCCAGAACATGCCAATGTCATACCATGGCATTGTATCTGTATAAGCGTTCATACCGATACGGAAATAGCAATATCCGCAGTCTCAATCTGTTGCAACTGCTTATATATTTTCATTTACAACCATTTTCTGGACTTGAGGATTCAAACGTGTCTCCTGAACAACTAAAATATTTCTTATAAATCGTCGTGAAAATATAATTTTACCTGCATTACAAATGAATTACCATTGTGTAATGCTCCGACAATTTAGGAGCCACTTTTCTGTTATATTTATTTTAATTTTGGAACTTTTACCCGTCCAATCATCGCACTTAACGTCCAGCGACAGAGTTGATTAGCCTTGCGAACGAAGAGACGACCGGAAACAAACAATGTGAGAAAGCTGATAATGGATGATATGATGATTGCCTTATTTTCAGCTTCTGCTGGACTGCTAGTTGTACCTGTAGTCGTATTAATAATGATTGAAGTAGATATAGTTAGGGTGTCACAAAAATATTTTCAAATCCTTTTCCGGCGGGTTTACTCAGAAATGTAGTTGGTGCTTTCGCGTCTCAATTCCATTTCATTTTCAGCTTTAAATCAGTGGTCTGGCAGTTTACCTCAAGAAAACGAAAGCTAAGAAACTAATGCAGTTGCGCAAAACCTTCAAAAACATTCGCAAACTATTTAATGTGCGAATTTGTCTAGATTTTTTTCCAGTTTTTCACATTACTTAGCATATGAGTTCTTAGAAACTAAACTACTGCAACTACCTACTTTGTAAAGTAAACACCTTTTTGCTGATCGCTCGTTGTGTTGGGCTACGAACCCAAACCATTAATGAACTTTTTTACTCATTGAACATTTTAACGATGCATTCAATTCAAGAATGGAAGAAAAATTAATTAAGAGATATAGATCGGTAGCTCGTATATAGTTAAGTATTTTTTTATTGTACAAAAGAGTTAAGTATGAGAATCATAGAAATATGAATAGTTTACAATTTCTTACAATCCTTAGCTAATACATGATTGATAAATAGATCTCGTACTAACTGCATTATATTCAGAATGATGATAAGGTATCCATAAATTTCAAAGCCCTTGTTTCTCCAACCAGTCGAGCACCTTCTGCATTTCCCCCTTGAACTCAGTGATATTCTTCCGCAGCTCCTCCTTATCTTGATGCAGGATCCAAGTAGCCACCGCCGGGATAAGCACACGCTGTCGGTTATCCTCCAGCATTACTCGGCGGAGATTTGGGGAAATTTCCGCTGCTGCTTTCAAGATCTTCTTCAGTAGCCCTTCAGAGTGGAAATCGTATGCGAGCCAGCCCAATCGCCAAAAGGAAAGCGGTCCAATTTCCCACAGCGTCCTCGTCATCACTTCGTCCCAGGAGAACTCCAGATCGTACTCAATGCGATGCTGAAATGTGCCCCCACTCAAGTTTTGCTTCTCCAGCCAAGTCTGGAACTCGACCAAGTTGTCCAGAAAGGCTTGGGCAGATTCCCGAGCCTCGGTGCTGCCCATGGAGGAGAGCCAGTGGAGCAGTTGGACCAGCCCTGCCAGGATCGATTCCTTCTTGTCTCCAAGAGCTTGGAAGCGTTCCATGGTCACCTTTTCCATCATGGAGTCAATTTGATCCACGAGCTGGTCTCGGTTCAGGTCCTGGCGCAGCTCCTCCAACTGGCGTACCACTTGTTGGGGTAGATTGGCGAATGCTTCAAATGATCCAGTGAGCGGTGGTGGTGGAGGTGCAGTGGATCCAGAGGCATCACTGGCGTTGTCACTGGAAGATTCTCCGTTCGCGTTGCTCAGCTTTGGCTGCTTGGACTCTGATGAGTTGTTATCTCCGAGAGACTCCGAGGCAGTTCGTCGGGTGCCTGAGGACGATGATGGTCCATTGGAACTGAAAGAGGTGTCCGTCGAACAGTTCGAGTTGTTGGGAGTGGTGGAAGCCTCCTCCTCTCTCGCGGCGTGTTCTTTTTCCAATTCTGTGGAGCTGGCGTTTGACGTCTGGGAACAAGCTGTGGTCCTGTTTGGCCTAGGATTTTCCTTGATATTCATCCAACCGGAAAGGCGAAACGGCATTGTGACGTGTATGATCTGACTGAGTCGGCTAATTATGGCATTGCCAAAAATTGATTATTGACTTCTTATGGTGCAAAAGGATTGATTGATTGATTTTTGGTGCTTGAGGAACGGAGAAAGAGGAATGAGAACCTTGGTGACGACGACGGCTACGATAAGACCTCAAACATGGGCTTCCAGCACCTAGCTTTCTAGGTGCTTGTATGTATCATGAAACAATTTTCATTTACAACGGAAGGGGCATTGACAAGATAATCTGACACAGCGAGATAACCACCCTTGAACATTCCAAACATCGCCTAATCATCAGTGGAAGTCTTGGGGTATCGTGATACTCGTGAATAAACTATAATTTACTACAATTTTAACAATTTGTGGAAATACATTCATGAATGACAATTTTAATTTCTTCTTACACTTTTGATAACAAAAGATTGAAATAAGTTACAACACTTCAATTTTTAAAACCAAATTAACAATAAGTCACAATCTTTAAATTGATAAAGAAAGTAACAATAAAAGCAAATTCATCCAAGATTTAAAGATTAAGTTAACCTATTTAACAACCAGGCCAATTAAAGTAAGATAACAGCTTATCAGAGTAAGTTCATTCCAACCAACATGTTTAACGACGCAGCACACGCGACGCTCACTTCCTCCTTCGACGATGAACACGCTGTTGATGGCGCTTCAGTTCACAATCCCTCACAAAGCTCGAACCGCACCCGTCACAAATGTACGGTCTCTCTCCCGTGTGCCGACGAATATGAATGGCGAGGTTATCTTTCCGTGAAAAGATCTTATCACAAAAGGTGCATTGGAAGCCTGCCACCGGTTTTAAGTGAGCATGTTCCTGGTGACGTTTTAAATTGCTCGAAGAGGCGAAGGTCCTCTTACAAATGTTGCATTTGACACGTGACCCGGGGTCTCGTTTGGAATGCGTCTTCAAATGGTTTGTAAGTGAGCTCTTCAATTTGAACCGCTTGTCACAGACTTTGCAGATGTGAGCTCCCAACTTGAGCCCCTTTAACTTCTTTTCAATCGATCCAACGGAGTCCTTCTTTTTTGCAAGCCGATTTAACTTTCGTTCCTTCATCATTTGCCGACGTTGCTCGTAATGACGCTGAAGATCTTGGAGCTTATCAAAGAGCCTGTGGCAAAAGTTGCACTCGTATCCCTTCCAGACCGGATACTGGGGCTCTTGACGCTGGCCATCCACAATCACTCCGGTTTGCTGATGTTCTGAGAAATGGTGAGCTGCGAGTTTCCACCACTCCACGAATAACATCTTGCACACTGGGCACTCGTATCGCTCATTGGAGTCGTTGGCTCCGTCTGCACCTCCATCCTCCATTGACGCTCCCTCCATCATTAATTGCTCTGCTCCTACTAATTAATTTGAGAAAATCAAGAAAAACATGGAATATATTAATTGCTCTTCCTTCAAGTAACATTCATGAACACTGAATCTCACAGCATAATTAATTAATTAATTACTAGTAATTATATAAAATATGTAATTAAGTTACCTGTTCCAGCAATTCCAAGATGTTTTAATGGTTTAGATTTAGTAATTTTTAAACAGTGTTTACTCAAACAGAAGATGCACAAGCATTTAATGATGATTACTTAAGGAGTGTTCATGAATGCAAGAATTATAAGCTCACACCCAATAAAGTACGCATCCCAAGACCAAATGAAAGAAAGAAAAGCAAGATGCCATCAGCCAAATTACAAAACCAAAACCAAGTTGAATCAAATAGGGTTATCCGAAAATATGCTAATAGACGAAAAAATTTGCACATGTTACAAAATTGATGACATCATTAATTCAGCAGAACAAACTCATTTAATTTTTGCATGGGGCATTGCAATACAAAAATCTTAACATAATTATGCTTGTAATTTACATTTTGTTTTTCACATTCTTGATCCATAATCCATACTTATATTAATGAACTTTCGATGAATGAACAAAACAGCACGCAAATTATGTCACATTTAAATTACAAAAGGATAACAATATGCATTGTAACTGTAAATTAAATGGAACTGAATAAAAGCTACATGCGATGTCTGGTCCGAGGATGCAGTTCCAGCGCCTCGGCAAAGTGTTCATAAAGCGTGTTATCGTTATCAACTCTCCTACGGGCTGCCCTCGTAGTAGTTGAGCCCCGGGAGGCGGCTTCGCCTCGGATATCATCTCGCCAAGGGGGTCGACTGGGATAGCCCCATTCTTCGGGCTTCTCCAGAACGGCGATGAATTCCCTGACAGCCTTGTTCCTCGAAATGTCAATCTTCTGCTTCTCACACGCCTTCAGGAACAAAGGGCGGAGTTCAGCAGGAGGAAAGGTCAGTCTCCCAAACTCGGGCGTCACCTTTCGGGAGGTAAGCGCCTCCTGAAAGTAAAAAGAGATGCAATTAAACGACACGCCAAATTTTTCAACCGGAAGTTGAAATAAATGGAAAATAAATTGCATGAGAATGTTACCGTAACTTTGAACCCAAGCCATGAGAAGTTCTTGAAAGCCTCGGCCCAAACATTGCAAGCATCCGCTTTCGTCTCATCGCCCAGGAGCCAATAGACCTGACCCTTGATTATCATCAGCTTGACAATGTGCTCGGGCTCCTTGATAACTCCAAGGCTTCGGTCAATCACCTGGGTCATCTCGCCAAACTTTCTAAGAAAACGTCCGTACAACTTGAGGTAGTCCATCAGGCACGGGAAGTTGGCTGGGGCGGCCTGCATCGCTTCCTCGTAAATTCTCAGGGCTTGGTTGCAGCAGTTATTTTGCTAGAATAAATATAATAAAAATCTATATAATATAATTACTTCAGAAGTTTATCAAAATCACAAATCATATCGAGGATGATAAGTTTAATACGAAGGTAGACTCACGCTATGAAAAAATTTGGCAACTTTGTGGAGGACCATGCTGCTCTTGGGCCACTTCGCGTAGCATTCATTGAAAATCTTCTTCGCTTCCAAAGTCCTCTGTGGCAGGCCCCTCGCTGTGTACAGCTCGCCAGTTTTGAGTAAAGCCATCATTTCGTACCTCGAGTTAGTGGGAGCCTGCTTCAGGGCATCCGTAAGTAGCTTCTCGATAGCCGCCACCTCCAACTGCGTGTGGGGCCAAGTGTTCTTCTCGTCGTTAATACTTCCAGCTAAACGTTGCAGCTTAATCGTAGCAAAGTCCACCATCACCTTCACATTCCCAGGAGCAAGGTCAAACGCCTTCTGGCAAGCGACCAGTTCCTCACTACCCGGGCGACTTGAACTGCGGCCAGCGCCAGAGCTCCGCATCTGCTTCAGTTTTTCGTACAATATTCGGTGCCAGTTGGCGTGGTCAGGCTCCAAAAGGGCAGCTTTCCTGTACAGCGTCAGGGAGGTGTCATGGGATAATCCCATCAGTGCTGCCAGTCTTCCCCGCACGAAATGGATAACCGCAGAGTTCTCAAGATCCTTCCATTCATCCTTCATTTTATGAATTGACCGATTCAGGCGCTCCTCCTCTTCCTTCCCGGGTTTTTCAGCTCCGGTTTTAAAGTGGAGGTATTCCTTGCACAAGTACGCGGCTTCCAGAAGATAGCGATAAACCACAAGATGACTTTCCGAGATCGCTTCTGGGTTATCCCGGAGTGCGCCCTTGCAATTTCCCAAAGTGTTCCAGCGGGAGCCCTCCACGTTCAGGAGAAGAGCAACTGACCCGACGCAAATTTTTGTACAGATCCACTCCTCCGAACCGACAGGAATGAAGTAGTCGTATTGTCCGGTAGGTTCCTCCATAGCCGCATTTTCTGTCTTCTCCTCCACCACCTCAGAACTCTTGACCTTTGACTCCCTTTGACCAAGTCTTCGCTTCAGATAATTAGGAAGACTGCTAAACTTCTTAAGGATATACTGGGGCAGCCTCTCCAGATAATTGACTGACCAGACTGGAGGACATTCCAGTTTAGACGCAGAGATAACTTTACAGATCTCATCCCAATCCGCGGAAACAGTTTTCTTTTCCCTTTTGGAAGTGCTTGCTTCTGCTTCACTCAATTTGTTTTCTGGTTCCTCCTCCTTCAGATCAAGATCCCTAATTCCGGCTTCGGCGAATAACTCGATTAATTTCTTGGCTGCCCATTTACCGTGAAGTGGGGAAGGATCCACATTTGCCTTCAGGTCATTGTTCACCGACCTACACAAAATAAATGATGGTGATTAAGAAAGCCTTAGATTATAATTAATAATAATTTACTTTTATAGCTCGGTAATTTATCGACCTGATAAGATCCCAAGTCCCCTGCGGCCAGTAATTCAGTCCATTAACTTTTGCATCTTCAATTTCAGTCCAGATCAAGCAAAGTCCGGTTCGTATCTTCATCTGTGTTCGCGCCAGCTCATGTGCTTTCCTGGAGTATTCCAGCAGCTCCGAAAGGTCCCACTTCCGTTTATACGCCCGACTCATAAGAAATGAGACATACCACCACACAAAACAATCAGGCTCCACCTGTCTGGCAGCTTGGAAGCCTTCCAGAGCTCGAATTGGAATGTCTGGCAGAGATAAATCCATCATGAAAGCAATGACTCCCTGAATAAAATGGAGTGTCGCTTGAAATCCGGCCTTATTCTCTCCTCCCTTCCTCTTTCCCTCCTTCTTCTTGACGATCCCCTCCAAGACCCTTTTGTACGCCAGTAAGTGATCTGCCGAGATCTCAGCTCCTCGGGAAGAACCCTCCTTCAACCACTCCTTCAACTTTCCTTCCTGTTCCACTAGTGGGTAGACCTTCAAGTACTCCTCCAACTTGTCGTTGGGCTGGCAAGTCCTCACCTCCACGTACTTTTTGCAAATGGCGAATACGCACATGGCCGTTGCCATCCACTCGTGACTTCCACCCTCCAAACAAGCTGTCGCGTCTACTTTCCTCCCATTCTTAAAATGATAAAAGTACTGTCCTTCCACCTCCTCTTCCTCGGGGGCTGTTGCCAAAGTGCTACTCCCTCCTCCTCCACTTGTTCCAAAAACAGTTCCAAACAATTGGACAGTTCGCACGTGACATTTTCGAATTGCCTTCGACTTGGCCCCCACACTCAATCCAGTTGACCTCGGATCCTGAATCCAGTCGAAGATGGAGGCGCTTAAAGCCCCACTTAATTTCTCAGCGGTAGCACTCATCCTGACTTTAATTTTTTGCAGAAATAACTAGAGACAATAATTAATATTTTTAATTGACAATTAATGAGATGATAACTGCACGCACAACATAAGTAAGAGTACTACTGTGTGGATGCACTTGCAACTTGCAAGGAAGTTGTTTTCCATGCACTCAAGCAAATCTTCAGCTGTTCTCGTTCGTCGTTTCCGTGTCCCGAAAGGACGGTGAAATCATAAAACGACGTTTTAACTGAACAGAATAAATCCAACAATAATTTAGTCTAACTTTGATTGTAGTGATATTAATGACTAAAGTTGACGTAGTTCGTTAGAGAATAGGTCACGTAAATATTTAACTTTAATTTATTGAATTCATTAATTTTTGGGGCATGGTGAGATAATTTGAACAGTACGACATGCGTCTTCAGCTTTACAGTCCCTTTAATTGAACTACTTTAATTTCGGTAATTCATTTAGGTTGTCGGATGCGCAAATTAAGTAGTGTCCAAGATAGTAGCGTCATGTAAACTGTTGTTTGGAAATTAATTTGTCCTTTTTCATTCAATCACTTTTTAATTTTGTTTGTAATTTTCTTTCTAAAGCTGCACTTAATCATTCAACAATGAACTCCTAAATGCTCCAAAATAATAATTGTTATCCTGAAACATGGACCCCAACTTTAACATTCCATCCCGGACGCCGTCGAGGTACCTGCCTCGCGGTCGTCGTGCACAGCGCTCAAGTATTTCAGTGACCCAGCGGCAGCGTAGATCCCTTCGTGCTTTTGGCGACTTTTTCCGGACTTCCACTGCGGTCATCGGTTTCGCCGACATGGTCACTTAGCCATTTTCAGAACGTTAAAATAGTTCCATTCTCTTTTGTCTCATACGAAAGAACAATCAATTTTTGAGGTTTTATCTTTTCAGATGATAAGCCTTTTGGAGGTGACGCTGGCTAGGCTACCATCTTCGTCGTGGCCTACTTTTCCCAGACAGAGGATGGCTTGGCGGCTCAGTATGATGGTCCAGGTTGCTAAATATTTTTTCACTTTAAAAAAGTTAATGATAATATTGATAATCATGGATTAAAGTAATTATATTTTAATTGGATCAGATCTTGACGAACGGCCCTTCTCGTTAGCACTATTCTCGTTGACCGCAATGGTTTTTGGATTTGTGAAAATGACACTCGCGGCGCTTCTCATTGATTCGACAAGACAGGTCAACCATTAAAATTAATTGACTTTTGACAATGACATTACTGATACCAATTCAATTAATGTACTGTAAATGTAATTTAAATTCTCATTTAACTTTCAGAATACTCGTGTGAGCGAAGCGATGGTAGAGGCGGAGTACTGGCGCAACTTGAAGGCGGTTTTACTGGTCATCGAGGTGCTCTGGAGCGGAGGCGCCGTCTTCTTCCAGCCCTTATCAGTGATTTGGCTTATAGTTCGACTAGTTTGTCTTGAAGTAGTACACATTTACTTGAAGGAAATAGTGGTGGCGGACGTAGAGAGAAATGAAGTGGATGGAGGGCGACCGATGATGAAGGCCTGGGGCCGTGTGATGCAATGGGGCGTCTTGTTCACCGACAATTAAACTTAATTAACTCATCATAATACTTTCTATAAATATCTTGTGTTAATGATAATATGTGTGTTTAAGTTTGATTTTTATTCATTGCATGCCTGACTGAAAAAAAACTTCAAGCCATTTAATACTAAATGCATTCATGTCATATTTATTCCATCCGGACATGCAAACATTTAAAATTGTAATAACCTTTTAGTCTACAAAATGATTTGAATTTTCATAATCCTTTCCTGCAAGTGCGATTACTCGTTTCCGTATACCCCGATTTACAGACACAAGTTCCCAACGAAGAATCATGCATGCCCTGAGACGAACACTCTGAGTAATCCCCGCAAAAGTACTTATCATCGCCGTAGAGATAACACCTTGACCCAACCAGCCCCTTGCATCTTGCCCCTGACCCCGGCTTGTAGTAAACCTGCAACTCATCCGGACACTGACACGTCCCGTCCACACACGCAAACTTGTCACTGCATCGCTTATCAGCCATGTCACAAGCTTGACCATAATCCCGAGCACAATGCCCCGAATCATTGTCCACAAATCCTGTAGAGCATTTGCAGCGGTGATTCTGGCAAACTGTGTTCGGGAGGCAGTCCGCGGCCAGTTTGCAGGGACCATTCACCCGACTTATGCACTGCTTCCCGTTAAAGTACTGAAAATAGGCCACGCCACATTGACATTTACCGTTGCTGCATTTCAGTCCGCTGTTTGGGGGACACTTGTTGGACTCGTGGTCGCAGGAGCTCATGAGCGGGGAAGCGCTGCTGAAGGATTCTTCAGGAAGATTGCACTGACCTTTGACTTCAGTGGCGCTAGGTTTGCAAATGCAAGTTTTTGATGTCTCGTCGCAAATGGCGTTGCGAATGCAGGGAGACTTTCGGATAAGCTTGACACTGGATAAGGCGTACTCACCGAGAGATATCCCGTTTCCATGGTTGGAGTAGCCGTTACCCCGATTCCACACTTCTTCCAGCTGGCACGTCTCGTTCAGTTTTGTGACGCATGTGTTCAGGTCAAAGTCGAAGTGCATTGTGGCGGCGTTTTCACAGTTGCACTGACCATCAACGCAAATGAGGAATTTTGAAGTGTTGCAGTTGCGGTTGGTACAGGAGTCATGGTAGTTTAGTAATTTGATGCAGGTGGCGAACCGAACGAAGATGAGAAATATGGGAAGGCATTTGGCAATAATATTGCTTGAGCGAACCATTTTGATTGAAAATAAAAAAATAGTGGTTTGTTCGACCATGAGCTACAAGCTTTGACCGTGACCGTGAACTGGCAAATTATTTAATGCAAATAGCGGATTTAGTCATATTACGTTTGATGACGTATTTGCAGACAGGAAATCAATACAAATTATTACACAACAGGACTTTTAGTGGTGTTTTTTACAACAACAACAATAGCTAGTAATGATATGTATCGAGTGCTTTCAATGTCGACTTTTTTTAATGAAAACACGCGCTTTTCATGACATTTTGTGGTCATGATTGAAAAGATTTTGCAGATAATGTCGTACCATCATGAAATCATGCAATTATCATCATGCAATCATGGACTGTCTATTCAAGAAAATATATTTTTATTGATTTTTTGGAAAATAATTCCAACTTAATCTACTTAAATTATATTGGTATATTTGTACAAAATAACTATCGTAGTTAATGACGTGTCAAGAGAAGCGGACTTACAGTGCCCCAATACGGATTCCTTTCTAGCAACACAAATCACAATATATGGTTCATTTTTATGCAAAATGGAATGAGAGAAACCGGTGGAGGAAAGTACAATGGAGCAGATCAGAGAGTATCTACTAACTCGGGAACATTCGGTTGGAATTCGACTTCGTTACAAACAGAGTAAAAAAACTGAAGGTAATATCTCAAATTACCAAGTTTCAGAACATTTTGTTGAACTCTACTACAGTGTTTATTTTTCTTAAACTGCTCCGATCCACTGTGCCGCACTAAATATTCTCAGATCACTGAAAGTAGGAGTAAAAGCACCAGCATTCGGTGCAATGGATTCTAACCGCATTCCAGAAACTGGGAAGTTGAGGACAGGACAGGAACCTGAGACTTCGTAGGTAGAAGGGGTCGTAAATGATAAGTCCAGTTGATTTTCCTGGAGCTCGCGATTTCAGTTAACTGGCAGAAGGTTTCCCCGGACCACAATCACCTCATTTCTTTCTGCGAAATGAAGAAAAACACAGGAATGCGAGGAAAGGGCAGGTCCTCGTCCCCCCGAGTTCGTCAATAATATGTCGTTGTTGTACAGGTCCTCATAATACTGAAACTGCTGGGATGCGGCAGAGGAAGTGGGATTTACATGCACTTCCTCCGGCACCAGAAGGCGACCAACAAGAAAAAAAGGGAGGAATAGGAATCTGTTTGAGCGACATGTTGTGGCGTCAGCTTCAGGTCCCTTGGCCCACCTTGGAATTTACGCTTTTAAAGGTTAACAAATGTTCACCAAAAATTACTTTTTTATTTACAAGAGAAGCGCGGCCGCCGCGGTCAATCCATTCCAGTTATTTTTCTCGACATCGGCAGGAGCATCGCCTTGCAGTCAACCAGTTTCCAGTTTAGAAAGTTCCTACATAAGAATCCAGGCGTCCTTCCACGTCTCACCAGCTGGAATGCTCTCTTCATGTCAACTCCAGCATCTATAGTATTCTACTCTAACGTCTCATATTGACAGGGGTTAAGTGAGAATCAGTATGATTTCAGCCGTTTCCTTTGGAATGACCTTTCGGAAGGGTTCCTTCCCATCAATTGCGGTTTTTCCAGCTGCTCTTTGGAACTATTGAAATGTCAATTGAGATGATCCGACCTCCATTCTCCAGCGTATCCTTGGAATGCCCGACTTTTGACCTGGTTGTGTTTCTCCAGTTTTCTTTGATTCATTCCAATGACATTCATCGTGATATTTTTCTAGCATCACTCTTCACACCGACCCGGTGGAATATCATTCTTGGAACTGGAAGTTGATTTTCCTGGAGCGCGAGCATTCAATTTACTTGCAGACGGCTGTCAATCAATCAATAAAACTCTCACAATGCCCCTGGTGTTCAATTTGTTTAATTTTAGACTAGTAGTCGAGTTCAACTAATTGTTTCAACTTTCATGACTTTTTTATTGCAATCGGATTTTTGTTCTTCAGAGTGACCTCCGTTTCCTATCCCGGGATATCCTGAACCTTTCTGAGACCTGAGAGCTTATCCTTATCACAAAAAAAACTTGCGCCCAAACAAATTTAAAAAAAAACTGGATTTGACTTAAAATATTATAAACTATGAACGCATATATGTAAGTTTCATCAAGCACGATCCTTGTATGCCTGTCGAATTAAAGAATAGAATATGACTTTTAATTTAAAAACTGGCGATTAATTAACTATTTATTCAATAAAAACTAATAGATTGATTGAACTAATGTGCAGTCGTCGTATTATTTGGTTTTCATCATTTGGGGACAACTGGAGATATATATAAAATTGCAAAAATAATAATTACCTACTCACAACTAACAGAAATGCTAATCATATTTGTTTGAAACATTTCAACTTATAATGAACAAATGAAATTCGATTACTAACTTAACAAATTGCATAATAGTTTAATATTAAAAAACTCAAGCAAAGATTGTGAGGCGGAGCGTGGAGCCGTCCTTGTGGCGCAGCTTGTTATCGATACCGCACTTGGTCCTGCAGAGCGGGCACCGCTCCACCTGCCCCTGATCCCGAAGCAGATTGAACCATGTCGTAATGCACTTCTCGCAAAACACGTGGCCACACTGGAGCTTGACGGGCTTATCGTATTCGTCCTCCTGGCAAATGGGACAGATGTCCTCTCCCAGTCCTGGAATGGAGTCACCATCTGACTGCTTTGAGATCACTTCAGGTCCCATCCAAACTATCTTGAAGGCCGTCCACCAGTTGACGAGACGCTTCGTGGTATCATACCGCACTTTGTAGAGAACGTAGATTGCCGAGTAGAGAATGCCAATAATATACTGGGTTATCGTCGAGCCTTCGTCCTGATAAGCAGAGTTGAAGTGAGTCAGCCAATATCGAACCGGAAGGAGACTGCGGTAGAGCTGGGAGCAGAACTCGATGAAATTATAAACTTCTCCCTGGAAGTCAAATGAAAAATGAATAATTAATTGATGAGCAATGTAAAATCGCCAGTTGATAATAATTATCGTTTCCTAATTAGTTAAATTACCCGTTTGGAGAATTTGAGGAGGGACTCAGGTAAACCGGCGAACAGGCACTTGACCAGAACAGTTCCCAGTTTTGCCACGAAGTCGACAAAGATGACATTGGTCACGACCCGTTCCCAGAACCGATAATCGCCACGGTCACGAGTGGGCAGGAAGATTAACCTAATTAATTAAATAATCAGACAATTAAAGTCAGTCGTAATTAATCTCGTCTGAAGTGACTGGAAATAATTGGATAACTTACGCACGCCCCAGGTCTCTACTGACAAGCCAGCACAAAAACAGAGTAACCGTCAACTGAATTGCGATTTTAATTATCGCCCACAAACTCCGGTCGGATCCCTGCCTCAACTCGTCCCTCAGGCGATTGTTGGTCCGGTCGAACACGAAGGACAGGAAGAGGAAAGGCAGAAACCATGAAGAGCGCATCTCGACGTAATCTTCCATGAAGTCCCAGATGGAACGGGCGATAGAAAACGGATCTGTGACCACTCGCCACAGGAAGGCGATCAGGTCGCCCCACAAAAGCCAAATAGCTTGGGTGACACGCCGAAAGGCTCCGAGGAAGGCTGCTCGGCGTAGGTTGCCGTTGACACCTCCATTCCAGGTGCCTTCTCCAGGTGGAGGGATACCACCTCCAACTCTTGCGCTCCCTCCATTCACATTTAAAGACGGTCCGGCAGGTCCGGCGACAGCGGGATTCTCTGAAAAGAAATGAATTTAACAAAGAAGTTTGTGAATTTAAATTTAAGATGACAAAATGGATGAAGATGGAAGGGAAATAATAAGACGTGACCGAAGCAGTTTTTACCTGTTCCAGTGACCTCATTAACAAATCGCACAGACGGCTGCTGCGGCGGTGGTGGTGTCGGCTCCAAGGTTGTCGCGGGATAGTGACGACGGCGTAGTCCTTGCCGCTCCTCCAGAAGGTCAATCTCGCTCCATCCTCCGTTGCTAAGGGAATCTGATTGGGGCGCACCGGAAGTCATCACTGCTGTGCTGGGATCGTGTCGTTAAGGCATCAAATGACGTCACTTAAACTTACTGAGTCCGCCACTGCTAATAACTGCCACGTTCACTAAAATTAAGTTTGATTTTTAACCTTGACACAGAAATGATTACTAACTGACAAGGCAGGCTATTTTTGTTCCAACAACCAACAATTACACAAGCAATTACGTAAACAATGACCTGTTCTGTGTTGTCAGCTGCTGATGGTTGCTGAAAATTCCTCCTCCTCTACTGCAGTCAGCAATGGAATATTTATATAATATTCGAATAAATTTAACTGTTCTATACTTTAATTTAATAAATGCAAATTAAGGATTACGTTGAGCGAGTAATCAATAAGAAACAAAATTAAATTGTTTTGTAATTCTTTATACAAAAATGACACTCATCCATCCATATGTGTGAATAACCTTATCATCGGGTTTCAATCTGTTTGCCAAATTGTGGCATCTAAAGTATGCTAATTAACTTAATAGTAAAATGAGCATCATCAAGCAGCCTTTTCTTCCATGCTTTCAAAATTAATTTTAAAATTAAATTTTTGCACGAAAATTTAATTTTTCATTTTACCTCAGCATTTTTATTTCTCGTTTCATTAGGGATGCATTATTATTTTCAACATAAATGACGTAATAATTTGAAGAAATAAAAATGTTTAATGAAGTCAAGCCAACTCATGACCCCGAACTTCGCCGTAGTGGGAATCATGGTCGTTGACATTAACTTCTTGCCCATTTCCGGTTCAGCAAAACCTGCGAAATGGGAGGGGAGAGGAAGTGCGTTTCTCGGTGACGGGGCACTGTGAGAAAATCCAATGGAATCACATTCCACGTTCACGATACGTCGAAAATTGATGTCGTCATTGCACCGTTGAACCCAAATTTGAGGATCGGTTTATCTGATCAAGGGCTGGTAATACATGTCAATGTCACCTTACTAAATTATCATAACGCCACATCCTCAGGTGGTGCAGAACCTAATCATCCGTACAAGAAAACACATGAAATTTTATAATGATAAATCGGAGATTTACTCGATAGTATTGACAAATGGAATCCTATTGGATATCAATTCACAGACAACAGAAACATTTGACATTACTTGCAACGAAAAGAAATCAAGTGTCATCGGGAAACCTGCGAGATGATTTCTATTTAAATGTAGCAAATAATATCTTTCCTAAACGTAGTTTGGAATGAAACGGAAAGTCTAGTAGTCGTGGGAACACGATAGAAATGATTTCGCCCTTGAACGCCAGTAACGTCACGACAGGCAAGCAAGTGCCTACTTTATACGTAAATTCGGCAACTATCGGTTAAATATTGAAACGGTTGTCTGTCAATAGTATCCTGATTCTGGCTTTCGGTAGCAATTACAACCGTCTTTACGTTTGAAATCTTCATTCTACAGCTCCCATCCAAAACTGTACGGAAAATGGGCTGCAATTAAAGCAGTTGCATGTTTGGCAGTAGAAAAGCAGGAGAGTTAAAAATTTCATTCAATTCATTTGCACCAAATTTCCGTTATTCTTGTACTTTTATTATTTATTTATTTATTTATTTATTTGCTTAAGTCATCACATTACCCGTATTTCCTCGCATATAGCTGGGTGCTGTGCTGTGATGTTCGTTATTGAATTTATGCATAGAGTATTTATGTAAGTATTTGACATTCCAATGATTTCTAGTACATAAATCTCTACTTTTGTGAATAATGGTGAATGCAAGAAGAAATGAAGTAATGCAAGCGTGATGATCTTATACGAATTAAAAATGAGATTGAATTTTAATCTGATTTTTTGGTGACGTGATAATTTTGAACCGAAATATTGCTTCCGAAAAAAACATTTTTTTTTTTTAAAACTACAGCATTATTGCTGTCAGTTTACTTTTTGTAGTAACCATATCCGTATCCGAGTCCTCCATAGCTGGCGTAGCCTCCATATCCTCCGTAACCGTCAGTCTATACTCATACCACAAAACTGTGGTCGCCGACCACAATATTGTGGTAGGCTAGAGACCCCAAAATTGTGGTAGGGGTACCACAAAACTGTGGTCGCTGAACACAAAATTGTGGTCTGCGCAAAGATGCCACAAAATTGTGGTCCCCGGCTACTATTTTGTGATTTGTCTATGGATAAACGTGCGTAATGGAGTTGATACATGCAATGAGTTGTACATAATGTATTAATTCCTTCATAGTTACTAAAGTTGAATACCCTGAATATGCTTAACTACTGAAGCACATAAACAAAAACTAGTCGTGTTAAACCACGATGGAACTACATAGCTGAAAGAATTCTTCCTTTTGGCTTATTTAAAAAGCAGGTGAGCCCTTTTCTATCCCTACAGGTCAGGCTAACTCGATTTGATGCGTTGTGTCTCAAGGGAAAACCATCACCTTTTGATTCTCTACAAGAATCAACGATAAAGATTTCACAATTTAAAAAGCATGTGACCCCTTTTTTACCTCTGCGGGTCAAAATAACCCGATTTGACCCGTAGTAGCTTAAGAGAAAATGGCCACCTTTCGATTCTCTATTAAAATCAATCATAAAAAAATTTGCCATTAAAATGCAAGTGACCTTTCCGTGACCCTCACCCCGCCCCCTGTGGACCGATTGACCTCAAAGTCAATACCGTTTTTGCCTCCCCTAAGGAACCTCTATACCAAGTTTCAAGAAAATCCGTCAAGGGTATCAAAGTTATATCCCGAACAGACAGACAGACAGACAAAATCATACACTAGATTTAGCCATTCTACCTTTCGATTTTTATAATCATTATTAAGTGGCGGAGCCGCTTTATAAGATCGAGATGTCCGTCCGTCTGTCCGTCTGTCCGTCCGTCCGTCCGTCCGTCTGTCCGTCTGTGCGCGCTCTAACTCAAAAACGGTTTGACTTTTTTGAAATCTGTTTTCGGCAATCGATAACTGGTCACATGAGAAGGGTCCAGCGTGATTTTGAAATACGTAGGTCAACTGTAACCGTTAGAAACCGTTACGAGGTCAAATATTTTAAAGCCTAACATATGGCAAGTAACATATCATTCGGCTCGTCCATGACCATAGCACATAGATATGAGGTCATTCCGGGGTTGACGGTTACTGTTTAACGGTTACAGCGATTTTAAATAATTTTACATTTTATGCTCTCCTGCTTAAGTGGTTTGGAATATTCCACTTCTGTTTTCGGCAAACGACTTGTCATCACATGGGCTTTACCTGACATGCTCACCAGCTCCAAAGGTTAACGGCAACGGTTAGAAACCGTTAAGAGGTCAACTTAAATGACAACATATGGCAAGTGATATATCATTCGACTCGTCTAACAACATAATATACAGATCTACGGTCATTTTGAAGGTGACGGTTACGGTTTAACGGTTACGACGATTTCAAATGGTCCTGTTTAAATGGTCTTGAAGTTTGGACTTCAGTTTTTGATAAATGGCTTCTCACCACAAGCGTTTTATGTGAAAAGCTTGGCAGGCTTATAACGGCCAACGGTAACCGTTAGAAACCGTTACGATTTCGAAATTTTTAAAAGTCGATTAGGGCAAGTGGCATATCATTCGACTCCCCTGAGTGTTCTTTATGCAAATACGAATGCATTTTAATTGTAACGGTTACCGTTAAACGGCAATACCTGATTTTTGGTTTTTGTGTTCTAACTTGATAATGGATTGGAATATATGCATTCTGTTTTTAACAAACGATTCCTTATAGTGGTACTCAGTTGACCATTTTGAAAGATGCATGTCCCTGCTCCGCCACTTTGCTACATGTTAGCTTGCTGAGTTTATTATATCAGAGACCATAAAATTGTGGTCGGAACCACAAAACTGTGGTCGCCGACCACAATTTTGGGGTAGGATTCGCACATTATTTTAAAAATTGCGATAAGTAGTAATTAAACCAACATACCTTTGTTTCCTATACTTAATAAAAAACTGCGTATTTTTTAGTTATTTTTAATGCTCACGATATATTTTTAAAGTGAATAGTATTCGGCATATTCAATTTTTAAAGTTGCCACACGTTAATTTAATTTTTGAGAAAAAGCCACGGTGAACTTTAAATTTGCCACGGTCAAAAATTTTTATTTATTTTTTACTTATTACTTCCGATTTTTAATTGCCGTTGCTCCGTCCAAGTTTTTGTCGCTTTAATTTTTTCGAAACTTTACAGCTTACTGACCACAATATTGTGATCGGCGACCCCAAAAATGGGGTAGCTGAGCGAAGAAATAGGACAGGGACAACAAAATTGTGGTCGCCGACCACAGTTTTAGGGTCTCAAGCCTACCACAATATTGTGGTCGGCGACCACAGTTTTGTGGTATGAGTATAGACTGACCGTAGCTGGAGTAGGCTGGGTAGGCCCCATAACCGCCATAGTATCCACCGTAGTATTGGGCGCTGGAGACAGCGATGACGGCGGCGAGGAGGAGGATGGCGAACTGAAAATTATTTAAACAAAAAAACGTTAGGAAATGATAAAAAATTCATTACTTTCTAACTGCACCCGAACTGCAAGCGTTATAACTTAATAAATTAAAAGGTCATGTTTCCAAGACTTACAAGGCGAGACATTTTGAAGTTTGGGAGTGGATTTTCTGCTTTGCAAGCAAATATGTTTGATGATTCGAGTTGAAATGTGTTTCTGATTCTGACTCTCAACGAGCTCAGGTATTTATAGCTGGAATCTCTAAACTGGAGAAGTGATCGTTATGAATGGAGTTACGCACCCAGCATTTACTTTTATGTACTCTGGGATTCTGCAATGCAAAAATATTTGGCACGCATTTTCTCACATGCTGAAAACTTGTTGCAGAATCATTACATAATATTAGTAACAATGACAGTGAAGAGTCATTGCCATTAATTATCAACGTATGCAGCACTATTATGTAGCTCTCAATTTCAATAGTGAACTTCGCAGAGGTATGGAACATATGAAAAAAAAACTAGTATTGTGGTGTGATGCTATCTTGCTACGCCTCCAGAATCTGGTTGCCCTTTGATCTTCCTTCATAAAAAAATCTTATTTGACCATAATATTTATGATATGATATTGCTTGTTCGCCAATAAGTAGTGCATCCTTAGTCTTTTACCCAGATACATAGTAGTCATGTCATAACAACCACTCATCCAAATCGCAATGCAAAAACCGGCACCACGCCTTCAATGAATCTTCATTTTTGTGCATTGCACCCATTTTAGTTTTTTTACATAAAAAATGATACAAAGCAAAATCAAGTAATAACTATATTATGAGTGGGTCAACTATTGGTGGGTGCGTGTGTCCCATTTTGTTAATCTTTGATTCGAAGAAAGACGTGAAGAATTCCTTCCAGCGAGCCAGTATATTTTTTAGGTCAAAAACTGACTTATTAACTTAAGACTTTATTTGAGTCATTGTTTGTAAATCGTGCGTGATAGAGCTGAATATCATGACTTTCCAGTGTCATTATTATGCGCTGTACTATGTATAATATAAACTAATAGTCATACGGCTTATCAACAATTACTCTTAAAGAGTAATCATTTCTCATGTAATGGGTAAGAAAATCGATAGTCATAATTGCACTTTGACACTTTTTTCAAAAATAGATTTTGATTTTCCGATTCCTTCAATATTCTAAAGATAAAATTTATGTTCTATTGAAGTCCAAAAGAGTATCGCTTTTGCATAATTAGACTAGACATTCATATCATATCACTCAATTTTTTACCAGAGTGAGGAGCGGAGTAGCAAAGCAGATCATAGTAGACCTAAATAAGAAAACAAGTTTCTGCTTTTGTCGTTTCTAAAAAATGTAGTTAATATATTGTATATTCATGTTGTCATTACATACATACATTCAAAGTTGATGGAGATGTTAAGATTGCAATTTTAATGAAGGCAACTGCATGCATGCTATCCATCGCAATCCATTGACACCTGCTCTGTGTATGCATTCTGACATAATATTATTATTTTGCTATTTTTGTCTTGTCTCCTAATGCCCCATTTATCATTGTATATTATATTTGCATTTATATGTACATTACATACCTCTGGAATCTGGAAGATTATTTCCTGGTCCATCATCAGCCCTCATCATCACCATTACATTACTCTAATTTTACAATTTCTAGGCTAACAAGTACATAGGTATAAAACCCACTAGAGCGACTAAGCAAACTGGATTAAAAAACTGGACAATTTATCGACAGTGTTGCAGTTTGTATAAATAGACCAGTCAAAGTCAATCATGGCATAAGTCGCTTGCCAAGCTTCAGCAACACACAATCAACTCATAAAACAACTCGAAGTTCGTCTTCAAAAACTCCCAATCTTTCAACATGTCTCGCCTTGTAAGTTTCTAAAAATCGATATTTCTTAGGAAAATTATGAATTGTCTATATTCTTCGTGGGCAACCAATCTGAGCCTTCAAAAATGTTATTTCATTTTAATTTGCAGTTTGCCATCCTCCTCCTCGCCGCCGTCATCGCTGTCTCCAGCGCCCAATACTACGGTGGATACTATGGCGGTTATGGTGCCTACCCAGCTTACTCTAGTTACGGTTACGGAGGATACGCTGGAGGTCTTGCCACCTATGGTGGACTCGGATACGGATATGGCGCTTACTACAAGAAGTAGATTCGCCATTAATTAACTACGTCATTAAAAACATTAATTAGCAATCAACAACATAATCTCGGATAAATACTGCGCATTTGCGACCATCATGCAAATCAAAATAAATTATTCGAATTCGCTTATTTTTAGCCAGTTAAATGGTCTATTTTTGCTCATCCTCCAAGCATTTGTTCTAATAAGCATCTCATTTCGCCCCAAGTCGGCATTGTAATTAATTTAATGGCGATACTAACAATAAGGTAAACGTGAATATTGCATTTTTTACGCTGCAATTCTTCATGCATCATTTGATAAGCATAGGCTCCTTGCCACTTATTACAGCAATAGGTACGGTATCCCCTTTCAAAAACACAGCACCACCTTAAATGATCTGCATTGATAAGGTGATCATTTAAATGTTACACTTTGCCAACAATGTCGTCAACAATGGGGATGTAGCTCAGATGGTAGAGCGCTCGCTTAGCATGTGAGAGGTAGCGAGATCGATGCTCGCCATCTCCAATCAATTTTACATTTTGTTACTTTCAATGTTATTATTTTAATTTTTTGCTATTTTGTTGCTGATTATAGAAGCATCTAAAATCCATCATCATCCCCATTTCGTCCATCCATGGAATGGTGAGTTATCGTAAAAAACGTGTTTTTACAAAAACGAGAATAGGGCTTCTTTACTACTAAATGCAATGAATGGAAGGTGAGACAAAAATGGCAAAAATTTTAACGGGGCACCCTGAGAAACTCGACAATTCCACCTCCACTTCACTGTACAATCCATTGGCTACTTGGGCAACGACGACCGCATAAATAAAATGGGTTTAACTGGTCATCGCGTTTCATAGTTCATTAATTATTTTAACTTCTAAAAATGAAAAGAAACTGAAATAGTATTTTTTATTGTCATCTGTAACTTGGAAACAAATTATCAGCGCGTTTGTATGTGGGTAATGACTAATGAGATTAAAATTAAACAAAATAATATTTAGATATAGATCCTGTGATTTCCAACCCGATTTCATCGTCCCTGTTGTCTCCCTCGGGTTATTTTAGCTACCTCTGTAGGTAGAATAGCTATAGGCTGTAATTATGATCGGCACGTGATAGTGTTGGTCCGGATTTTCCACTTGGAAGGTTACTTCAATGTAGGGGTAAAAGGTCTTTTCCCCTCGAGCGTCGTAGTAAGATTGCGTGTCGAATTTGAGACGATAAACGCTTGCTACAAACTCCTCCTGCGAGATCATGTGCCCCACTCTCCCATCCGCGTTGGTCAATCTGTTCATAAAAGATTATACATTAATTAGTATTGAGTCATATACCTAATTATATAATTAAAAATAGGTTAATTTTTTCAATAAATATTTTACTTGGAGGACACTACGGTCCACTCTCCGTTGGCTTGTTTCGACAGAGTCACATTAATTCCTGGGGCAGGCCGGCCAAGAGATGTGTCCAGCACGTGAGACGACAAAGGATTTCCGTTGGGCGTCGGACCTGGGGTGGAGTCCTCCTGTATAAAATTTTAATTAAAATTAAATACAACTTATCATGTAGCAGCAGCAACCTAACAAACAGACTTGTCATACCGCGTGAGTAAGGACCACGGCCATTGCCAAGATGAGCACTTTAGAAGAAATTGAAACCATTACTGCGCTGTCGTTATGGATTCCCTTTGGAGATTATTACAAAGCAGAATTTTAATTTAAAGTGACACCGTGGTGATTACTGAATTACTGAATGAAAGATGTTTTATAGAAGCAAAATAATTAATTGATGATGGAATGCAAAAGCCAAAAACAGCTAATATGACATACGTTACGTTCCTTACGATTACGTTGTTACGTATGATGTAAAAAGCTCTGAGCTCACTCTATTGTTTATGGTTCTTTTTGCTGTGTTTTTCAAGGAATTCGGCTCCTTCTCAGCCAATATTATTGCCTGTCTTGCGCCAGTCAGACTTCCTGTGATCTCAATGACAATAGCAAAGCAATAACATGGTATTAAGTTAATAAAATTTTATGTGATTATAGGGATTAAGTTAACTGATCTTTAATATCAATAACTATTTTCATGCAAAATATGCTTGACAGGAATAAGTATGAATTACGGAATACTTAGCAACCATGAGGAGTCTCCCATTGCCCCATACCTTATTGTTTTAATGAAATTGCTTTTTAAACAGAAAATTGAGAACATTGAGACGTGGAGACGCATCCTCTTCAGTAACCTTTTTTGGTTTGGATCCTATCGACCCAAAATCTTTGCGACGAACCACATCAGTCTCCCGTTGTCAGGTTCAAACCCTACGCTTGCGACTGCGTCCTGTTCGCCTGCATAGTTCCATCTTGCCTTCTTTTGAAAAGTGCAGTTTGAAGCGACAACTCCTCCGCTTACTGGCGTTTTAGCCGTTGTAGACGCCGCCGCCGTTAACTGATCATCATCCACTCATTCGCCGGCCACACCTTTTTCGTTGTCATCTTCACCACCTCGTTTTGGAGATTCCCAACCACCACTACACCAGCAGAAGCGTTTGGAAGATGTCACAAGATGCCTTGTGTTTATAGCAAATATAAATCCGGTATTTATTCTGGCTCTGCCTTTCTCTGCAAAGAAAATTAAAGTCAAAATTAATATTAAAAAATAACAAAAATTAAAGCAAGGAAAACAGAAATAATAATTTTAGAAGCATTTCTTCATAAAAAGGAATAATTTGAATTTGAATAAACTTGTATTCATTTCTGCTTGACTTGACATTTTCCTCATAATTTCTGCTTTTACGACCGGATTACCTTTGTCGGGACCAAATCGAGTTGATTTTTTGAGGGCACTTGGTAAGGATCCTTGTGTGCATTTCCACAATTGCCAGATTTGCTGCGATCTCGGTTCTCGTCCCTCCCGCAGCAATCGGTCCCTATATTATCGGAAGATGTCATTTGTTAAATATAGCCAATTTGGGGCAAACAGAGATTAAGGTGGAGCTGCAGCATCAGTATATAATAAAGCTTGCTGACAATTGAGTAACGGTCAATTTTTCTGACCGTGCTCAACTCTTCTCTGCTCTTCATTCTATACATCATACATACCTCTGCTACATGCCACCAGCTGTGGTGAGCTGCTGCTGCTTGCTCACTCATAAAGCAGCAGAGAGGACACAAGATTGCCAGAATTCATGCAAGCGTCATCTGTTGGACGGTAGCCCACTCATGCACCAACAATTCTCAAGCACCCGTCAGTTATAAAAATACATGTTAACAACATAAAATAACAGCAAAGCCAGCCACAACCAACAACCCACCATTATCACAATCATCCATCCAATTCTGCATTAAATCCTCTAAACTCATATTACAAATTAATGTAAATAACAACAAACTGAAACGGATGTTTATTACTAGCACATTTTAATAATAATTATCATTTTCGGTGTCTTCAGAATCGTCCAATATCGTCAAGGAACAGAGCAATTTAGTGGGTGGTAATTAAATTATGTCGGAAAATATGTAACACCTCTAACTAATTAGATACTGTAGGTTGTTCATTACCCGCACATTTTAATCAGTAATTTTTGGCGCAGTTACACCATCATCAACCGTCATTGCAGGTCAGCAGTTTTCAGTCAGCTGGAGTGCAACAGTAAGGAATCTCTGATCGTGTCCAGCACAATTAGTGACGGGATCATTTAAGGGGAATTATTTATTAAGGTAAAATTATAAATTCGTTGTCTAATTAAATACTGTAGGTTGTTCATTACCCACACATTTTAATTACTAATTTTTCATGCAGATCCCCAATCATCAACCGTGATTGCAGGTCAGCAGTTTTCAGTCAGCTGGCGTGGAACAGTAAGAAATCTCTGATCGTGTCCAGCGCAATTAGTGACGGGATCATTTAAGGGGAATTATTTATTAAGGTAAAATTATAAATTCGTTGTCTTATTAAATACTGTAGGTTGTTCATTACCCACACATTTTAATTACTAATTGTTCATGCAGATCCCCAATCGTCAATGCAAGTCGGTAGTCAGCTGGAGTGGAACAGTAAGTGATCGTGTCCAGCCGTATTAGTGACGAGTGATCATTGAAGGGAAATTATTAAGGTAAAACTACAAATTCATTGCCTAATTAAATACTGTAAGTTGTTCATTACCCGCACATTTTAATTACTAATTTTTTATGCAGTTCCCCAATCATCAATGCAAGTCGGCAGTTTTCAGTCAGCTGGAGTGGAACAGTAAGGAATCTCTGATCGTGTCCAGCAATTATAAGTTATATCACCAATTGTCAATCAATAATAATTTAGGTAAATATCAAATGAATAACTATTAATTAACAATCAAAGGAATGCCATTACATACTGACTGCATTTCATTACATAATGTTTTTAGACATGGAGGAGAGTAACTATGACAAACAGAAGAGAGCTGATTATGACAGGAATAGGCAGCAGTTGGTCACACCAGAACAAAAACAAAAGAAAGCGGAATACATGAGGAAACGGCGACAAACGGCTACTCCAGAACAAAAGCAAAGAGAAGTAGACGCTAAAAGGAAGAGGCGGCAACAAAAACGTGATGAGAACAAGGAAAATGAGCCACTACCACTACTTACATCATGTTTATCAGTAAAAGGTACATTTGCTTACACGCAACCATTCCAGTTTCACAAAAGTAAATTCATGAAATCTATCATTAATTAATTCATTCATAAGTTCTAACTACTAACCCTTTCATAATTACAGATACCACTGGAATCCAACCACAACAGCAAAATACACTAAATGTAGTGATAGCAGGAACCCCTTTCGGAAGCAATAACCGTAGACCGTTAAGCATTTTAATAAGTAATATAGGTGACGGATTGTCAGGAGGTATGAAACATATTCAAATCTCAACCCCTAATTACAAGATATGACCAATTTTGCATTACTGGACTATTCTTGATAATATTAATTATTGCTTTTATTTTTAGAACCAAATCAATTGAATGCCAACAGAAACAGTGAAACACCGCAGGATATTGTGAATAATGTACCTGAACAAATACCTACGGGCGGAAATCATCAACAAAAAGCGTTCGAGCAACATCAAAAGCAGCGGGAACGAAATGCTGATATCTGGCATTCTCTATCTCCAGCACATCGTCAGCAAAACAACATTCGGCGAAGAAAACTTCCAACACCATCTAAATACGCAGCAAGGAATATCGAAAATTGTCCCAGCCTACACGACATAGGAGAGAGGAACTCTGTTTGCCAATTCTGCAGTGCAATTCATTTTGACGCGGAGAAAAATTATCGTGGTCATTTTTCATCCTGTTGTGGAAGCGGCACCATATCCCTACCACCACTAAAACCATATCCTGAACCGCTGCGCTCACTGTTATCCCATGGGGATTCGGAATCGAAAGACTTTAGATCTCATGTTCGAAAGTACAACAGTGCTGTTGCCTTCGCATCTTTTGGTCACCAACCTGTTAAATTTACAAATGGACCACCAGTTTACGTTATCCATGGACAGGTTTATCATAGGACATCCAACTCTGCAGAAAACAAGAATAACCCTACATACGCTCAACTCTACATTCTTGACCCGGATTTTGCTAACAACGAAAGAATGAGCAACAAACACAACGAAGGGTGCAAGCCTGATATTATGCAAGAAATCGATGCGTTTTTAAGGAGTAACAATCCATATGCCCAAGCCTACATGATGATGGCCGATGTTTTAAAGTCACACGGAGATACAACCAGCATCAAAATGTGGATAACAAAGGATAGAAGTCCAGACCCTAGGAGATATAATCTCCCAATTGCAAGTGAGGTTGCAGCTGTTTTTGTTTCGGAAGATGGTGAGCCTCCGGCACACAGAGATATTTGCGTATACCCGACTAACTCCGGAGGTTTACAGAATATCCCAATATTTAGCCCAAACTGCGATCCGATGACATACCCTATTATTTTCCCATTTGGTGACCTTGAGTGGCAGCCAGGAATAGAAAAAAATAACAAATCAGTGACTGACACTACAGAAGACACTGAGAAAGCATCAAGAAATGTATCCATGCTGGATTTGTACTCATACCGCCTTCAAGAGAGAATGGAATTTAACCCTATCCTACACGCAGGTAATTTGACCGGATACAAATAAATTTGCATGATTATTTCATTCCAGCCGTGTCAAGTGAAAATTTTAAAACACATTTGCTTCTCTCATAGCCAAGCTCACACAGCAGTTTATGGTAGATGCGTTTTTGAAAGTAGAGGGTCAGCGGCTGCAGTGGAATGCTCAGAATCAAAAGAAACTTCGGGTGGAGCTTTATCTAGGGCTAATGGATTATGTAAACAGCAAGGCGGAACAAAACGACCTGAAGGCAGGGAGAATTGTCATCCTTCCGTCGTCATTCTCTGGGGGAAAGCGCGCTATGCAACAAAACTACCAAGACGCGATGGTCATCGTTGCGAGATTTGGAAAGCCGGATCTTTTCATTACATTTACATGTAATCCAGACTGGAAAGAAATAACATCGGCCCTAGCAACATACGAAACTGCCACTGACAGACCGGATATAGTTTCCACAGTTTTTTATCTGAAGCTAAAACAATTCCTGAATGACATGACAAGTGACCAAGGTGGTGTGCTCGGAAAAGTCAAGGCACATTTATCCGTTATCGAGTTCCAAAAACGAGGTAAATATTTTTGTTAATTTAATGTTTCTTATACAATAAAAGAATGATCACTAAATGTATCTACTGATGTATCTTTTATATTTTTACACAGGATTACCACACTGTCACATGTTATTCATTCTCGAAGACGAGGATAAACTACGTGAAGCGGAGGACGTTGATACTGTTGTTTGTGCCGAGATGCCTGATGCTGCGGATACAGAATTGTACGAAATAATCACCAAGTGTATGGTACATGGACCGTGTGGGGAATTGAATCCAAGTGCGCCGTGTATGGAAGAAGTTAAGGGAATTAAAACGTGTACCAAAAAATTTCCGAAGGACTTCTGTGAAACTACTAATTTAAATGTTGACGGATACCCCATGTACAAACGGAGAAATGATGGGAGGAATATGCGTGTGAGGAAGGCTGATTTGGATAACCGTTGGATTGTGCCATACAATCCATATTTATCCCGAAAATATAATGCACACATAAACGTTGAAGTTTGCTCATCCGTTAAAAGCATCAAATATATTTTTAAATATATCTACAAGGGACACGACGCCGCCATCGTAAAGCTGGCGGAGGGGAACGAGCCTGGAACTCTGCATTGGGACGAAGTGCAAAATTATTTGGACACAAGATACATCGGAGCTCCGGAGGCAATGTGGAGATTAAGAAAATATGAGATGCAAACGCGCTCACATGCAATTGAACGTCTTCCTATTCATTTGCCATCCCAGGAATCCATTATATTTGAGGAAGGAAAGGAGGAGGAAGCATTAAAACAGGCAGAGAAAAGGGGAACAAAATTAACCAAGTGGTTTGATCTCAACAAGCAGGATCCTAGCGCTCGACAGTATTTATATTCAGAGATCCCATACAACTATGTCTGGGCTAAAAACGCATGGAAGAAACGCAAATTAGGTGGTAACAAAGTCCTAGCCAGAATGTATTCCGTTTCTCCAAGGGACACCGAACGATTTTGCCTTCGGCTACTTCTGTTGCATGAGAAGGGTTAGTTGTGAAAAAGATACACATATATTTACATTTATATGTCATTCCTTAATCTTTAAATTAAGTTCCCCGTCCATAACTTTCCATTGACTAATTACAGGTGCTCAGTCATTCGAAGACCTGCGTACAGTTAACGGTGTCGTGCACGACTGCTTCAAGAAAGCGGCTGTGGATCTTGGCTTACTTGCTGATGATAAGGAGTGGTTTAATACCATGGATGAAGCAGTAGTTTTCCGAATGCCGTCAGAAATGAGGATGTTATTTGCCATGATTCTTATTCATGGTGAAATCACGGATCCCAAAGTCTTATATAACTCATACAAGCAGTCCATTCTTGAAGACTTTTTACTTGATCACAGTGAATATATGGCGGAACAGCTGGCTTTAAAGGATATTGAAGAACATTTGCAACAATTCGGGAAATGCTGCCAAGATTTTGACCTACCGTCTCCAGTGGATGCATACGAAGATCCGAACGAGAGTGACTAGGACAATGAACGTTGTGTAGCTGACTCAATGAAGAACATGATGAATACTGGGCAACGCACAGCTTTTGATATCATCATGCAGGCTGTGAATGGGATAGGGCCGAAGAAGTGTTTTTTCTTATCTGGAGCAGGTGGGTGTGGAAAAACATTTGTATATAAAGCACTTACGTCAGAAATCGTAAGTCAAGGGGGCAAAGTAAAAGCAGTCGCGCCGACCGGATTAGCAGCAACACTTTTGAAATTTGGCAAGACAGTTCATTCAGGATTCGGCATTCCAATTGATTTAAATGAGAAAACAGTGTCGCGATTCACACAGCGGTCAAGGGAGTTCAAGGACTTCTTGGACGTTAAGCTAATTATATGGGATGAAATTTCCATGTGTCACCATCATCTGCTAGGAGCGGTGGATAGGAGCTTACGAGATTTAATGGGGGTTGATGAACCATTCGGTGGAATTCCAATCGTCGTGGGTGGCGATTTTCGTCAACAAGCGCCAGTAGTCCTTCATGGAAATCGGGTTAAAATTGTGGAAGCGTGCGCAAAAAGTAGCGGCCTGTGGAAAAATTTTGAAGAATTAAAATTGGTGGAAAACATGCGTGTCGATAATGCTGAAGTCGAATTTACGAATTGGTTGCTGAGTATTGGATCTGGGGTACCAGATTCTGAAAATGAATTTGTCAAGATTCCTGAGGAACTTCTGTCTACAGACATCATCACTTCTGTTTTCGGCGACAATATAAACTCATTGTCTCATCCAGATCTTGCGTCAAGGGCCATTCTTTGTCCGAAAAACAACGACACCCTATTAATTAATGATCGCATATTGTCTATGCTAAATGGAGAGGAAAAGTGTTATTACAGTATTGATGAAGTTGTTGATTGCGAGAACGAAGAGGAACGTCTTCAATACCCTCTGGAGTTTTTACATTCTTTGACGCCCATGGGAATGCCTCCTCATATTTTAAAAATCAAGATAGGATGTTGTGTAATGTTAATGCGTAACTTAAATCCAAGACGCGGCTTATGTAATGGTACACGTCTTATTGTTGAAACCGTTGGTACAAATTTGATCGAATGTAGCATATTTAGTGGTTCACGAAGGGGACAGAAAGTATTTATTCCGAGAATCAATCTTGACTGTAAAAATAGTGAGCTACCATTTTTGCTTAAGAGGAAACAGTTTCCACTTAGGTTAGCGTATTCAATGACAATCACAAAATCACAAGGTCAAACATTCGATAAAATAGGAGTATATTTACCCGAACCTGTTTTTACTCATGGGCAATTATATACTGCGTTTTCTAGAGTCCGCAGTAAAGCTGGGTTATTTATTCAAATGGCACAAGGCTCAAGGCAAGGGGTTTTGTTTGAGGGTGATAGTAATAATTATACTTATAATTGTGTTTATAAAGAGATTTTGTAATGTTGTTGGAATAGACGAATAAGGGAACTTTTGTCACATCCAACAATAAGATTTACATTAGAATGTTTATTGTAATTAAATAAATAACAATTTGTATATATATGTATATAATAATATGTTTATAATTAAATAATTAATAATTTCTATTGAAGTGAAATATGCTATAATAGTTTAAGAATTAAATAATAACACACTAGAAAATGTAGCTGCATTCTTTGTATCATAAATTCACGGTTTATACTCACTTTTCGTATTACCCCAAGCCTTGGCTTGGGAGATATCTAGTTCCATCATAAAGCTGTGCTATGAACCCAGGTTCGGAAAGCAGGACTAACTCACCTCCACCTGTCGCCAAATACATTTAAATGCCGTAAGGTCGCAAAATATGTGATTTGGACAACTAGAACCAGCAATTTTTGGGTTATCCTATCCTTGGCCAAATACATCATCCCTTTTTCGTCCATACGCGATGCACAAAATCCATAATTATGACTATCCTAGTATTACTGGAAAACGGCTGTGAAAAAGTAATAATTTCTTAGTAAATTGGCTAGCAGAAAATTAATTTGATACAGTTTATTTGTTATGATCTAATATTAACTGGTATTCATTTACACATGCGACGGCAATCAGCATGATTAGCGACCATTTTGATTCAGTACACAAACCAAGTCCTCTGCAATGAAGAGCAGCTTCTGGGTCCGCTTTTGCTAACATTTTGAAATTCTTCAACAACTAGCAAATTTTCAACTTCAAATACCAAAAAACGTATCTTCTTCATTTAGCCGTATTTCCCATTATTAGAAAAATAAATAATTAACTAGTTCTCTGAACAGGTCCCAGAATGCCCCTCAAACAACCTAATTTACTAAATTTACTATTTTTAATTATGAATCTTTACAGTTAACTTTTCTTTCAGCTGACAAAGTTGACACAGGCTGTCAGTATAGAAGTGCTGATCTGAAGGTTCAAGTAATAAATGCCTTGAGTGCGCAGGAATGTGATAATTAATTATGAACAGGATCACAAAACACGTCAAATTTTATTCCCGACCAGAACATATAATTCACTGTACAGATGGATTAACAGTACTAAGTAATCAAATATTAAATATATGATATTGACAAATAAAAGTTAACACAACAAAAGTTAATTATATAAAATAGTATACATCATTATAATGACAAGAGTTTCAAATTATAAAGCAAAAAGATTTGATTGATAAGAGCGACTTAATAGTTTAATTAAAATAGTTAATTGGAAAAAGTAGCCCAAATTCTTCTGGAAAGTTGATTCTGGAAGTCGCTTTCTCTTCTCAAGTCAGTAGGACTGGCAGGACAAGATACTTTGCTTAGCGCTTAATCTTTGATGGACCCTGGGCAGCAGTCTTGGGTTTCTTCTGGCGGCACTGCTTCTCATTCAATCCGGCGGAGGTGGACGCGGATCCCGAACGTGGTTGACCTGATGGCCCATTAACGGACACCAAGCTTTCTCCAGCATGATTTTGGTTCATGTGGCAGGCAAAGAGTTGTTCCGTAAAGAACGTCAAGTCGCAAGTCACGCACATGAAAACATTTCCATTTCGTCGATTCTCCTCCTCCTTCAAGCTCCCTTCAGCCTGGGTCAGGAACATCCCAGGATGTCGCTTGTAACCTGGGGGCACCGACTCCGGATCCACTTCGCCAGCTCTTTGGTGCGTAGAGTAGTGGGCTGCCATATTCCACCAAACGTTGAAGGACCGGGGGCAAACTGGACATTCGAACTTCTTCTTGGGCTCGGCGCTGGCCCCGCCGCTGCTTCCAGGAGTCGGTGGTGCGGGCTCCATCCTCAGATTATTATTCTATAAACGGATAAAAATATGAAGAAAAAAACGATTAATTTTAAGTGAATAATTATTTATTTAAACTATCAAGTGTAGTTCTACTACAGACAATCGTAACTTGGCTAGTGTCCACTAATTAAAAATCGCAAACAATAAACAGTTTATCCATTACCTCTACACTTTCCGAACTGAGACTGAAGATCTCGAAAAAATTTGGAAGCCTCACCTTCTCTCCCAAACTAATTAATAGCAACTGCTGAATTAACTGGGTACAAAATTGACCTTATCACCAGTACTGGAAACAAAAAAACAAAAATTATTTTATTCTAGAAGTCAAGACAGGAATATGCAAGTCATTGGAATCGATTCTCGTCCGTACATCAATTTGGGTGAACTCATTTCATCTCAACAGAATGGGGAAAAACGTCCAAGTCATGCAAATACTAATTCCATCAAAATACGTTGGCGTCAAACGTTTACATAAAAACTGTTTTCATTTTCTGAAAAAATGAATAGCTCACTCTGATAAACAATCATTATCTAAAAATTAACTTATGACTGATTAGTTCAAGTAGGTGAACATCGAATCCATCATTCGCTACTAACCTGTTAAAGGAGGTAAGCGGGACTCAAAATGGATTCAGTTGGGAGCGGTGTCGAAGGAGAATTGGCGATAAGGCGCTGGTGCTTTGTGTACAAGTTCCGATCCTTGATTATCAATAAAACAAGAGCAAACAAACAGATCGTCATTAGTAAATTAACTTAATACAATTTAATTCTAATCTCTGCTGGTCGATCGGCATCATAGCTTATGATTCATAAGATATTCGTATAACGAATTAAAATTAATGAATGGCAATGGACAATTTGCACTATAATGAGTGAAATGGAGGGTGAGTGAGAGAAAGCTAACAAAGTGGGTCGTTCGTTCACGGGGCACTGTGAGAAAGTCCAACGAAATCACTACATTATTAAATTGTTAAAACTTATCAAGGTAATCAGCGTGAGAACTTGCTTATTGAGTTGGGGCATTTTGAGAAAACTTACTACTGTGATTGCAACAAAATACTGTGATATTAATGATAGCGTTTAGTTAATATTAATAGGTTAATAATATAAATTAAGTTACGTCCTTGTGGTAGTTACCCCACGACAGACACGGACAAACTATCTTATTTTGTTGACAAACTTTTACATGAATGTGCTGGATTGATCACCGCCCTACTATCCTATATAAAGTCAGTTTTTATTCGAGCGAATTCAGTATTTTCTGTCTAAATAATTAATTAAAGTTGCCGTTCCAATTCTGCGCTAAAATTAATATAGAAAAATAATGGGTCGAGTTTTGAAGTTATGCAGCTTTATGGAAATTCATGAAGTGACTACACTTTGTTGTTTTAATTGTAATTGCAATTTGCAATAATAATAAAAGATTATTCTTACTGTTGTTTTTAAGTGATAATGCTACAATCTCGCTCGAGCCGTTCATCAACAACTTTCACTAGCCAGTAAAGCTTTGCTTTGCAAAGCAATCCTCCACTCTATTCTATGCCGATTGTAGAATGGCAAAAATCACATAAATATTTTTCAAGTTAGAAAGGAGGCCGTTGAAATCGTAGTCAAACGATTAAGAAATTATTAAGGAATGTCAGGACGTTCTAGAATAGCCCAAATAATTCAAGATCCACTCCCGTGAAGGGCAAGTCAAAGTAGCAAAGAATTTCCTCCGAAAGAATCTTCGAAGTCGGTGTCATCCAAACGTAATCGGTCGGCTGAATTGGTCAATCCGGTGGCGAAAATTTCATCTTATTCGCTAGCCGAGTCTTGGAGTAATTGGAAGGTGTTGTTGCTACAGCAGCTTTAACTATTTATTAAGCCAGCAGTGGTGTTCAGAAAGAAGCGTCTCAAGTAAATCGCGAATTTCGAGCTTTGGTGGTGGTGAGATAATAGCGTTCAAGACCTGATTGCGAATAAGAACTCTAATAATGAACCCATCACATCTACTCATGCGGAATTCATGGAGGATACGGGCATTATCGCAATTTTTGATTGTGAGATGGTTGACGTTAACGCTATTACGGAAAGTGCCTTAACGAGAGCTTCTTTAGTTTATGGCTACTTCCGGCTCAATTCTGTGGAATCAGAGAAAATGGCCTTAAAATATGACTTTTTTTCTACCAAACTAAATGATTACAGATTTTGTTTTGTCCATTGGATATTTGGCCAAGGATATGATAAGCAGTTGAAACGTGCTAAGATGCCAGACTAGTGCTAGTGAAATTGTCATTTGATATAAAAATTTCAAATTAAAGAGTGGTTTATGGTATGGTCAAGTTGCCTTTATTTACAGCTCATTTGGAAAAGTGCAATACAGATAACCAAACTCTATTATTATTAACTTTAAGTATTATTGAGACAACAAAGTTATTATCTTTCCACACACAAGGGCGTAGCCAGGGTGGGGCAGAGGGGGCGGATGCCCCCTCCTGGAGTCCGACTTTTAACATTACGTAGATTAGAGGGGAGGGGCAACCTTATACATTACGTGTATTACCCTGCCCCTACCTGTGCCCCCTCCTGGATACGCCCTTGTCCACACATATATATTTAATTTATGCATATTGTACACTTTTATAATTCATTATAATAAAATTATTGTGCCTTCGCATCTCCTGACTTAACCAGACTGTCAGTTGTCAACGAACCGGTTGCCAACGAGCGAACGGCGGCCTTCTTTGCTCATCCACCTCTCAGCCATTTCACCAGACACCTGGCAAATAAAATGGAACAAATAACAGTAAATTCGAATGCATAGTTATTATCAAATTAACAAAAAGAGGATGCTTTTTAATATTAAAATATTTTAATGGTAAATAATAATATTATTTACCTTAAACGGGCCTCCAAAGTGAAGTTGCGCCAGGTTAGGCATTTGGAGGAACGAGTGCACAAATAAAAAGTCGGAAATCAACCTTGCACGGTCGAAACGGCGCGCAACAAACCGGACGTGCTGGTCAGGAATATCTGTCACCGATAAGCTCTTCAGTTCTGAAATAACATAAATCAAAGATTACTTAATTGACTCAAACTGTGTGTTAAACCAGTTCCAGACATAATTACACAATTGGTAAATATTATTGACTTACCCTGTAAGTTCTTAATTGAGACAAGATTCTCCTGCCCATTCTCCAAGACACCTGCTGGTCCTTTCCCTCGCGCACGACTAATCATTTCAGCAGCAGGCACTCCGGTCAGGATGGATTCCCAGACGTCTGTCGGAATGTCGTCGTCGTCGTACCCAAACACCTTTAGTTTCAGCTCCACCAGTTGCCTCATTTCCATGAAGACGTACTTAAGTGCATTCGGATCACGTTCGGAAATCCCCATTTCCAACTTGCGCAGATTTGGAAAGGCCAAATCGACAAGCTGCATTGCTTCCAAGTTAATGTTCACCGGAAAGTTGTCCCTGCGGCGGTCTCCAATATTTACGTCAGCCAAAAGCAGATCCAGACTGGTCACTCCAGTAAATCTTGAAGATACTGTCCATTTTCGAAGCATGCCGAAAGTGTGATTGCGTAACCGTAAATTACGCAAATTTGGAAAACGCCTCTCCAGGGGATCCTGTTTCGGCTCCAACTCGGCGGTTATTGACGTGATGGATATCTGTTCCAATTGTTCCATCACCGGAAACCGAGCTGGGCTGACGTGTCGGGGCGGACCGTCGTAATCTTCGATAATCGCAAGATTCTGCAGGGAACTTTTGACCTTGTCCATAACGCCAAACAATAGGTTTCCGGAAAAGACAGAGTCTCGGGTAGACAAGGATAATGACGTCAGCTTTGGAAGTGGGCTCCTCACAAGTGCTTCCAGGAATGCTCTCGACGGCTCTTCGTCCATCTCCATCCTAACCTTCAGCTTGACCAGTGAAGGAGGAAGGGTAAGGGACTCAAAAAATGTCACATTGTCCGACATGGGGTCCCAAACGGTTCGCAGGCGCATGGACATGGTTAGGTCCAGCTCAGTTAATGCTGTGGCACCGCTTAGTAAAAACCTTACCATGAGTTCCGACAGTGTGTCTTGATGATGGGCCACTAGAATTCTTTGTTGGCCGTCATGCCCCACAGGGCGCCACACCGCCACAGTAGTACGACGTAGCGACAGACTAAGTTTGAGTTGATGGAGGCGTGACAGTGACCACTGTGGGAAGGGAGTTATCAAAGGCACCTCAAAGTCAAAGATTTGAATCCCGAGATGAACGAGTGCCGGGCCACAGTTGGTCAAGAAGTTGAGGAAGCTTTGGACCAGCTTGGAATCGTACAGTTGCCAAAGGTTGTCAAGTTCCAGTGGAGGAGGATGAGGACGGTTAATGATGCGAGATGAGGCGGCGAAAGTATTGACGGCTGCTGCCATGTTTCCCGGAACGACCTTGAAAAGTGGCTCGTGAGCCTTCCAAAGGATCCGGAGGACACTCTCGTCCCAGCTTTTCTGGACCAGGCGTAAGGTGGAAGCGGTTCGCTGGTCAACCTTTCCATCATTTCCACGGATGGCGTGCTTGAGAATCTCCTCCCGCAACTGGAGAAAGATAACGAGTAAAAAGTTAAAATCATTACCTTCAACACTAAAGAATTCCAAACAATTAATTAAGTTCAGTCGTGAAGTAGTTCTAGGAAAAGCTTACCGATGGATTGTCTAACACTTCGTATAAGACGTGTTTCTTCCTGAGCCGTGCGGATGACCTCATTCTCTGCCCCCGGGGGATCAAACTTGAGGAGGATGAAGGTTCACTCGAGCTGGCATTCATTGTTATTCCTTCTGCCTACTTGCTAAATTCTGCGTTGCATTTTCAAATTAAAAACAAAAGATTAATGGCACTTAAAATTGCGAAAGCACTAAAACGTACCAGTAGTAGTACATTTGATAATTAATAACTATAATTAATTTACTTACGGCTAACAAAGTGACCCCCTGTGAGATTAAGGTCAAGGCACGTCCAATTTGCTAAATGGTTAACAAGTCGTCATAGAATATTTAAGTAGGTAATTTAATTGTGTATTTTTCCAATCAGGATTTGAGGGACAACACAAATGGTTAGACAGCTGAAATGCACTATCAAACAAATGCAAGAACACTCAACATTTTTTGTACAGAGCCAAGACAGGTTGGTTCCTGTTGCGTTCCGACTAATTCGTGTTTTATTTTTGGGAAGGAACAGCATCTCTCGAACATCTATGGTGTTTTGTTGAGGCGTCTGTGGCGAATGACTGTAGTCACTGAATAGAATCCAAATTTAACACAGCTTTTAACTCAAGATTAAATACCTGTTTTCCATCGCGGTTTACAGAAAATTTTGATTAATTATAGAGAAAAACAATTTTGCCAAAAAAAATTCATAGTCTTAATATATGAAAAAATACTTGTAAAGCATTAGTTATCAAAATAACTTTTTTCATGGAAATGATTGACGAAAATGTATGATTTGTTTTGGACAAAAAATACATGCCTACTTAAATCACATTTTTTCCTGTAATGCCACATCTCTGTCAGCAAGGTTTCATTCTGCTTATTCCAAAGAAAGAGTGTTATCATTGCCAAGTTAGAAAGGAAGCGTTTGAAGTCGCTGCCAAACTAGTAGGAAATTATTAAAGTATGCCTTCTAGAACAAACAAGTCAAAGTCTACCCCGGTGAAGGGAAAGTCAAAGAAGCAGGTTCCTAATTTGAGCTTGAGATTCACAGTTTGATTATATGGTGTAAAACATACGATTCGTGTCCATGGAATCAGCTCAAGGTCCTGAACGAATTTACTGTTACTCGGATGGGCGACACAAGGGGCACCGAAAAATGAAATCCGGACCACTGGTACGCCCACTCGGGTCAGGCACAATAAGAAATGGGAACAGTGAAAGCAGTGAACGTATGTAAGACCTTTTTGAACTCTCCATCTTTGCGCTCATTTGGTATTGTATTGTGCAAAAATATAATTTCGTTATACCCCTTTCCAGTAAATTGGAAATCTTGCATTTAGCATCAGCAATGCAATTAGGTATGTTTTTGAGACGAAAGGAATGATGATACACACACTGAAAAATTTGCAGAATAATGTCTTCTTTACGCATTACGCTCGCTGTTGTTACAAATATTACACGCTTAAAAATGGGTACATTATGTACAAACGATACGGCAGCAGCGGGATTTTCATTTTCAGAGTGAGGGGTTTATTTCCAGTCAGTGAGCATTATTTCGGAGAATAAGTCTCACTTTACCTAGATTAACAATAAGGCTGCTATTACAAAGAAAGTATCTACTTGGTTATCTTTGTCCTTCTCACCTTGCCCCAACGCTAATGTGCAAGGTAATATACATACATGAATTGTTTTGTTGCTCTTTTTATTTAGCAAATCAATCAGTTACAACATTGCACGAAACCAAAGTATATAATTTTTTACTTGTAGTCATTATTACAGTATAAATATTACATTTAAATTGTCGTATAATTTTTTCTCTGATAAGAGCGCTCCGGAAACCATCAAAGTATAAAATAGAAAATAAATTAAAGCTTGCAAACGTTCAGCAATGCAACTAACAAGAGACCACTCGCCACTGACCATCCAGTGACCATGTTGCTTCCACGCAAGTCGCTGGCTCCACCAACATGTTTCCATCCCGGTCCACCAGCGCCCATAGGCTTATAATGTCCCTTGTATCCTGTGTCGCCAGTGTTCTCCGTTGTGCAGTTCTCGTGCTCCTTGTCTACAAACAAGCATGCATTTTTCGTGCAGCTGTCATCTTCCTCATCCTTTCCATAGTGATACGAAATCCTGTTCTGTTCTGCTTTCGTCAACGGAGTCAGCTCGGTCATATTGGGTTTACAGTTGCCTTTCCAAAAACAAAGAGATAGTTAAAGAAGAACTCACAAATACAAGAAAAAAGTTGACAAGTGGTCAATTACCTTCCTCAACATAGCAGTAGTCCGATAGATATTCCATCCCGTCAACCATCACATTCCTTGGTGCCGTTCCCGAGACACAGTCGCATTCCATTTTTTCACTGGAACATCTCAGTAATTTGGCTTTATCGCAAAAGCCAGCTCCCCCATCCGCCTTCCTCTCTTCCTCCAACATGGCCAACATTTTGTACTTGTTGAGCGCACCATTTGACCGACCGTTTTTCATCCAGTTCAGAATCTCCCACTCCAAGTCCAAGCGACAAGGCTGGCCCATTCCCAAGTGGGCATAGTCCACCATCTTCTCAAACTCCTGGAGTCCCCTCCGGTCCAGATTCGGGTCTTCACACTTGCCAAAAGAAATCCCTTCCACGGTCTCGTGACAACTATGCTCCAGCTTTTTCGGCTCTAGGATGCAGTCGGAAGTGTACATGTCACGGTCATCGCTGTAGTCCTCGTAGCAAACCAAGCCGTCAGGACACGTGCCCTTGGCGTCCTGAGTCATTGAGCACCCGGGGTCAGGAATATCCTTGAGAATGTTGCTGTCGTAGTTTTCCTCCTCCTTATCTTGCTCCTGCTCCACAATTTCCAACATGTCAAGATATCCTTGAAACTTGTTATCAAAATCTTCCGTGTCCAGCTTCCCAGGCGCCTTACATTTTCCATCGTTGCCGTCAGCGTCCGGAGAGCCCTCTGCGATGCACTGGAGTGGTGAACCATACCATTTCCTTTTGAACACCTGGCAAACCTTCTTTTTCAAGTCATTGGTCAGATCGACTACTGACTGAATATGGGTATCCAGTTCCGCCTTGGTCGCAGCCGCCACATAGTCCTGACCCGGAGGTGGGTCCTCTTCCAAACTGGCAAAGTACTTCCAGGCCTTTTCAAACGTTTCCGTTTTGCTTACCGAGCACCTGGAACCTTGGCCTTCCTCCATCACGTCCCAGTCTCCCGAGTAGAAAAAGTATTGAAAAGCACTCAAGTACCTTTCGTGAAAGTCTTGTAGCTCACTTCCTGGTAGCGGTACAGTACGTGGATGGACAAATGGGGTGAACATGGGATGGTACGACTTTTTCCAGTTCACGGAACCGCCATCATTTGATATCCCGTAAGGCCCGTATTCGTGCGCACAGAATCCAGTCCGGTTCTCCACTCGCTGACCATTGACAGGCTTTTTGGATCGTTCGACATCAGCTGACCATTCTTGCGGAAGGTCATCCAGCCAATGGCCTCTCTGAGGAGCTGGATTCGGGGAATGGGGTCGCCTGCGCTCCTTTTGCTTCTGGAGTGGATGAGGGTTCCATTCTCGTAGGAGGCGAGGAGGATCATAGGAAACAGGAAGAAGAAAAAGAGTACATGCATCTTTTTGACTACACTTCATGAAATTGGTCTAACTTTAATTTTGAGTCTTTAATCTTTAATTAAGGATTACATTTTTTAAATAGAAAAATTAATATTATCAGCAAGATTGGTACCTATGTAATTCCTAGGCAATAATTTCTTGGTTGTCTCAGGTTCCGCACCTACTCCCCGCTCTAGCCACAGCGTTCCAGCTTGTTTTCTCGACATTGGCAATGACACCAGTCTCCACCTTTACGAGGACGACTTTAAAATTTCATCTCTGACTTTGATGCTGTCACTCTTCCCAACACTTCTTCAGGAAATGCAACTGCTTACCTGGCGACGGCCGTTGAAAAGGAGAGCATGACGTCTCTTTAAAACTCAAAGTTACCGAAATCTCTTTAAGACTTTTCGTTTTTCTTTCAAGGTCTCGTCTTACAGGTTTCGAATAACATTTGACTCCGTCCTGTTCACCTGCACATCATTGTACCCCTCAAGCTCATTTACGTGAAGTTAACAGCAAATATAAATCCGACATTTATTCTGGCTCTCATATCTCCGAAAATTAAAATAGGAGTCGTCATTTTGTCTACTTCAATTTTTTACAAATTGAAAACAGGAATGTGAGTTTCATTCGTCTCTTTAGCGGTACCTTCTTAAAAATATATAGGGATTTAAAAAAAGTAAGTTCGAAAAACATTTATTCGCAATCCTGCGAACTAATAGCAGCTCATCTCGCAACATTCGGCCCAGATCTTATCTGCATAGCAGTCAACAAAATAATTTCCCAGGTTCGTTCTTCCTCGCGGAATCACTCCTGGATCCTGTGAAGGGCTAAAACAGCTATTGTGTCATTTCCAATGTTTTTGTATGTCTCTCCTTTCGGCTGTTGCAACTTAAAAAATTCAATAATATGCAACAATGGTTATCATATATCAACAAAATCTCATAGGTTGCGGAACCGTGGGGGATAAATCCCCCACAGGCTCGGCCAAAACTTGTTTTTAATAACTGTTGAGTTTATTTTAAATATTATTACATAGGTTTTACATATTCTATTTCCGTAATCACTGTAAGAAGTGTGATGCGGTTAATTTGTCGTTAATTGATGCATAATTTTCCTGTGTTATTTGAAATAAAATTCTTAAGAGAAATAAATAAATCTTCTTCAATAAACAGGATAAAATTCCATGAAAATGATTTCTTGCGATTTGCATTTTGGTTCATGGCAATCTCAATGTGCCCCAATCACAACAACAACCTGGATGAAAAGAATGCTGCCAGATATTTTGTTAAGTAATTTGTTAGAGACAATTGAAAATTGAAATACACATAGTTTAAGGTTATTGCGACATTCGAACAAAAATTTCAACTTTTATTAGCCAGATTGAATTAAACTACAGTCATTTCAATATTAAAAATTCACTAAAATCACAGGTACATTAATGAGTACTGACAAAGAGATAATAATTTTGGGTATCAATTAATTTGGTAAATACGTTAATAAGGTAGACAGTTACTGGTCGTTACATGATGATGATGAGTAAATTGCGTTATCTCCTGCCATAGAAGCCACCATAGCCCAAGCCTCCGTATCCGAGTCCTCCGTAGCCCAAACCGCCATAGCCAATGCCACCCAAGCCGTATCCCAAGCCTCCGTAACCGATTCCACCCAAGTGGCCAGCACTGCTAACGGCCACAATGGCGGCAAGGACAAGAAGAACAAACTGAAATTGGCAAGTAGGTAATTATTATATTTTTATTTTATTTTTCAGAAGACTTGCAAAAATGAATCGTTTCTGATTTCTGGCAAACTTACCAGGTGAGACATGATGAATTATTTGGTGATAAGCTTACGAAATACAAGTTGGAAGTTTGGAAGTGCTGGAAACTGACTGATGACATATTTCGATTCGCCTAAACTATTTATATAAATCTATAAACATGTTTGGAGATGAGTAAGAATGTGATCAATCATGATTACAGGCAGAACGGATACAATATTTGTATGCATCGCTTGGCACTGATAATTCTCTTGTTGTTTTCATCTTGGTCTTTGCATCACCGGCAAATTGATTTGCTTTTATTTTTAAGCGTCCCTAATAATAATCATTCGAACAGCTCGATCTTATTCTATCCATAAGCCTCTTTTTTGTAAAGATGGAACTATTGAAACTGAAAACAAAGTTATTAGCAAGGAAAAAATCCAGGAAATGTATAATCTGTAGTGACAGTTTGTATCATTCACAAAGACATAGTCCCCCCCCCAGTTGGTGCAGTGCTTCTTTTACACATTCTGAAAAAAATAAAGTGTATTGAATTGTCAAAAGAACCCAATAGCCGCTATGGAACAAAACAACAATCGATACGTCAAATGGGTACATCCTCATCATTTAATTCGCATCCTAATGTTCTCGGTTATGGTGGTGTTGGTGTCATGTGACTCATGACTCTATATATCCCCAACAACCTTTACGCATGCATTTTTGAGAACTATAAGAGCATTACATATCGCTATTATCGCGGTTACGCAACGCAAAAAAATCAATAAGCGTTCAGCCAGTTGACAAGACAACCACATGCATAATGTGTTGTATATATAATGTAATGTAGGTACTAATATTAAAAAGAAATGTGCCTACGCAAAAATAAGCAATTTTCTAACCACATAATAAAAAACATAGATTTGCCAAAAAAAAAACTTTGATTTGCTTTGCTCCACCGTATGCGCACACACCTGTACTAATAATATTGGTAATATTGAATTATATTTGGACTTGGATTTCTGCGAGAAATAACGAATACAGAATGAAGATGCATTATTCTTGCCTGTATTTCCAAACGACTGGGCCTAAAATTCTCTAAGTAAATCCAAAGCAGCTACCTAAATGAAAACTTATCTACGAATTGTTTATGGAGCCCGCAAAAATAAATAGCGTGAAAATAATAATTAAAGATGCAATAAATGAATATTGAATGTGTAGACCGTTGCAAAATGCAAAATAGATTGGAGATGGCGAGCATCGATCTCGCTACCTCTCACATGCTAAGCGAGCGCTCTACCATCTGAGCTACATCCCCATTGTTGACGACATTGTTGGCAAAGTGTAGCATTTAAATGGTAACCTTAACAATTAAGGTCAATTTTATGCAGTCGTAAATGTTGTTTAAGGAATAGACCGTTACTCGCTGCATGTTGCAGTAGTGGTTATAGAATCCAATGAAATGCCTGTGCAGGCCTATAGATGAATGGGGCAATGTGACTCAATGCATTAATCGTTTTGATGCATCTCAAGAAGGAAGGGCTTTAAAAATTAACGAATTCTAGTAATTTATTTTGATATTTAAATTTGCTTGATTGTCGCAAATATAGATTAAAATTCATGTTTTGGGAAGGAACAGCAAGTCGCTTGGCGTCTAGAATCAAGGCACTGATTGAATGACGTCCAAATTTAACACAGCTTAACTGAAGATTAAATACTGAATATCTGATTTCCGTCGAGGCTTAAAGAAGATTGTAATTAATTGTAGAGAAAACAATTTATTAAAATTATGCATGAAAAAAATATTCTTTGCAAAATATTTTATTCATATTTTCTCTCATCATTAATAAATATTCAGTTATCCAATGAAAATAATTTTTTCATGGATATGATTAATTATAAATTGCAACCAAATGCATGATTTCTTTAGGATGAAACTATTTAAATTTAAATCATTAGGTACATGTTTTGTCGAAGTGCCCCGTCTCAGGCAGCAAGTTTTCATTACATTTATTCCAAACGTAAAGACGATGATCATTGCCACCACCAGCAATCCTCCCCTCTCTATTAGATGCTGGTTGTGGAATTGTTAAGTAGCTAATGGTAAAAATTACGTCAGTACTTTTCAAGTTAGAAAGGAAAGGAAGCGCTTGAAATCGCGGTCAAACTATTAGGAAATTGTTAAGGAATGCCTTCTAGAACAGGAAAGTCTACTTCGGTGAAGGGCAAGTCAAAGAATCAGGATACTAATTTGAACTCGACTCTTCAAATCTTACAGCTCCAGACATCTGAATGAGCCAGCTAGCCAGCTAGCCAGCTCATGCTGATGCTGATGCTTTCCAACCAGGAAGTGAAGCCAGCAGTGGTGTTCAGAAAGATGCGTCTCAAGTAATGCAATTGACTCAATTGACGTAATCAAATTACGTCTAATCTACTTGAATTTAATGCGCACTTATTTATTTTAATTATCCTTCAATTACTTTCGTTGTTTTTAAATGCGTGGAGATGGTGGGAGGGAGGGAGTTAAGGCGAACGGAGTCCTTGTAGTAAGTGGAGTGATGGGCCATCACTGATGGCATCTTCATCGTCAAGGTCCCAGACTTGGAGATGCATTTGTACAACAACAAAAATGTTGAACACAAAAAAATTAACAACATATCTTTAAAAAATTATAATCTCGATCAAAATACATTTCGTCCCCGACTTTAGTTTATTTTTGATAGTGACTTCATGCTCGCTTACTATTTTACTGCTGACACCCACATTCGCCCACCTCGTTTTTGAAAGTCACTAAAAATGGAGGCAGGATTTTCGTGTCCACTTTGCAAAAGCTCGCTATTTAACGAGCCATCCACCGCCGCCGCCACTGCTGGAAACTTGAATCGTCCTGAGAAGCTGGAGGGTCATCCCTGCTGCAACTGCCCTTGCGGTCACATGGTTCACAGTGCTTGTCTCCTGCGGTCCTTGGTCCAGTAAATGCTTTAAAACAAAAAACTTTTTTAAATATTCTTGAGAGAGATTTAATTGCAATTTTACTAATGACCTTAGCATTTTATTTTACTTTGCAGGAAGCCAGGAGAAGGATGTCCAGTGTGCCAGGAGCCCGTGACTCCAGCTGAATGCCATCCAGTCCGCCTCCCTCCTGCTTCAGCAGTTCCAATGAATGGATCCGGCGACGCTCCAAGAACTCCAGGAGGATCGATTTCACCTCCGGCCACCGCCACCACCTCAAGGGCCAGGACCGCTTCATCCGCCTTGGGATCCACTGCCGCTGGAAACTCTGCTCCGAAGCAACCTCGAACGACTCACAACGCTTCCGGAACTCCGGGAGGAGCCAGTGGTCAAGCAAGTACAACGCCACCCCCATCATCAGGAACTGTTCCTCCAACGGGACCTCCTCCACCTCAACGGAGTCAAACTCTGGTGATCGCAGCATTGCTCCAAGGAATCGATCTCCAAAACGTGTTCACTCCAGACGTTAGTCGTCGATTCGATCTGCAATGCCAGAGATTTGAGCAAGCCGTGGACGGATCCGCCGTGGTCACCGCCTCCATCGAGGAACATTTGCAGGACTTGTGGGTGAGAGTGGATCGTCTTGGAACTCGGTACATGGAGGCTGCGCCCCAACAAAAGAACCAGATTCGGGATCGACTTGCCACCGCGATGGTCAACTGGTTTCTCGAGCTGGACACTGCCCCACTTCAGGAGGGTCTGGAAATGCTGGAGGATGACCTGGAACGCCTTGTGCAATGGTGGGATCGGCAAAACTTTTAAACTCGACTCTGGAATATTTCATGGGATAAACTGACAACTATTAATTTTTATTCGTATTCGAATGATTAAAATTATTCTTACTATGATCGTAGTGCTAACTAAATTATAAAAAAACTGTAGAATAGTCATGTTTGGAAATGATTTGCAATAAAGTAAACTCCTTACTTAAAACACTTATCTATGTGGTCATATAATAAAGTTAAATCTTACCGCCTGTTCATCACTAAAACAGATGAGGTGGGTCAACGTTCGTATGTGGTCAACAAAATCATTCGCCCAAAAATTATAAAAGTGTAATGAATTAATGAAATTAACGTTAAAATTAATTTGATATCTATTCCTTTCCTATTTAATAGGGTGGCATGATTTTTCCCATCATAATTATCCTTCGGTTGGCACGCATTTAACTCATCAATTCTTGCATTGGATTGTTTCATTCGCCTCTGGCACTAAATTGCCACCTGTGACCCCTTCCAAGATTTGTTTTACATAATTAGTTTTAAGCAGAGAATAAATTGTCAATTTAGAATTGATAGTTAAATTCGTCAGCAATTTACAAACTGAATTTTTATTTCCTATTTTATAAGCCCACACTAACAATCAAGAACCTGAACAAATTTTAATTAATAGCAACACCAAACAGTAACAAGAATGATAAGCAAGAATCAGACGTTTACCATTAAACCTCCTCAGGTAAATACTTAGGGTGGGAACCAAGAAGACGAGTTTCGTTAATTTCATGGTTTGCAGAATGCTGCACCGACAACAAGGACATGTGCTCACCTTCTTGATATCCGAGTTGGGGACCTCTGCAAGGTCGGTACCCTTGGAGACATTAGATCATTTTCTTATTGATGTGAGATTAAATGAGTTTCAATTTTTCCGTAGTATGGATGGCAATAATCAGTTGATCATTAGGGACCGCTTCCAGCAGAAGCAGAAGAAGCAGATCGAGAACGTGCTGATGCGCTACATCAAGGAGTACATAACTTGCCACGCCTGCAAGAGTCCCAACACGCTGCTTCAGAAGGATTTTAGGCTCTTGTTTCTCCAATGTGTGGGTCGAGGTCCTCCTGGCGAGTAGTCAGTAAGGCCTCCAGGTAACTTGTGTTCTGAAATGTTTTATTTTGTAAATGTCATTTAAAAATGGATTTTTAAAGATGTTCATTCTCCGTTGTTTCAGGCCCAAGTCGCCAAGAGAGGCGCAATAAGAGCTAAAGCCAATTAAATTCAAACGTTACGTCAGCTAATTATTATAAGTAAATGTAAATTGTATTTCGTGGAGTTGGAATGTACTTAAATTAATTTTTGGGGCACTGTGAGAATTATTTGAAACGTTTTACCAGTAAGAGCAGCGTGTCGAGATGCACATAATTAATTTCAAAAATGTAATGAGCTAATAAAAATTAATGTTAAAAAAAATTTGCCGTCCACTCCTTTCCTGTTTCATGGCATGATTTTTTTCACCAGATTTGTTCTTCGAATGGCTTTTAACGTCATTGGCTTCACTTTTTTTGACGGAATGACTCATTCCATCACATCCTGTTGCTCTAGGTACATAACGTAATGCTAAATTTTATTTTTAAACTTTTTTTATATAGGGCTTTGATAAAACACTTCATCAAAGATATAGGGACCTTTTACGTCATGAATTAGGTACTTACATTTAGGAACAGTAAGCAAACTCTTTAGTAGGGCCATCCATAGCGAAGATGGGCTTAACATCGGGAGTGGGAAGGGATTTCCACTAGACCTCGTCTGCAACGTTTTTACAGGAAGCCAGTCGGGCATCAAAATGAAAAACAAGTGAAATCAATTAAACAAGCACTTAATTTAAAACAGGTGCAAAATTAAATAAATAATCAAATGATTGATTTCACTTGGTTTGATTTGTATAGCCAAAATTACTGTAATTACGACAAGTTAATTAATGTGTGTATATTCGTAAATATATATTTTGACTTTTCTAAACCTGAATATTTATTTTTAATTAAATACTCCAATCTCATCATAGTCGGATATCAATTTACTTTCTGGGAAACCAAACGGGGCACTCTGAGATAACTCGGATGCTAGTTGCTTTTTACACGGTTCTCGTTTCTGCTTCCAGGTCATAGAAAATTGGTAATGGAGCTTTAACTAATAGTTAATTAAAATCAAGATGCCGATTATTAACTACCGGAAGCATGAAATGCTTGAAAGGTAGTTATAGCGATTGATCTGTTTGTCTGTCTGTCCGTCAACACTCTAACTTCCATCCACGTTGAGCGATTTGACTCAAATTTGGCATAGCGGTACCTTGGCCCAAGGTCACGTTCCCTATTGATTTTCAGCCATGTAGCTCAACAGTGACCGGAAGTAGGGGCGTCGACGTCTTTGAGGTGGTGTGGGTCAAAAAATCGTCAAAAAAGTTTATTGTGGAAATGGATAGAGGAGTTCAAGACGATCATTTTTTGCCAAAGTACAATGGGTCAAATCACTTCCCTGTCATCAGGGTGGAGCCTGGAAGGAGGAGGGGTCTCCGACCTCAAAAATTTTTCATGTGTAAATTCAAGGGGAAGTTCAATTTGAGCTTACAAGACATTGAAATTTGTCAAATGCTTGCTTTAATTTGGCATACATCGCACTTCCGGTAGTTATGTATTAAAGGTTTACACCTTACTAGTTGGGACTGGGATAGACTAGAGGGCACAAAGTTTCCGCTGTTTTGACGTCACTCGACCAAAATTGTGTCTTGTTGAGCGCTTTATGCATGCTTTTTTCTTTTTCTTCGCTTTTCTTTTTCTTCATTCAAACTGCTTTGTGCTTTCCTCCTCGGTAGCATCAGTTTAACTAGCGATTAGTGAGAGAGAGAGTGAGAGAGAGAAAGGTCAAGGTCAGATTGGTCGTTGTGAGCAAAGAGTGCTAAATTAAATGTTTAAATAACCATTATATCGCGGTCTGCAGTTTCCTGCCGTTTTTTTGGGTTGGGATCAAGTTTTTGGGAACCGTTCAAGTTTTTAGTGTTTTTTGAAAGAGGGTGTATGCGACCCTTTCACTGTGAAAGTGAAGCTTTGTTGATTAATATCTTCACTTTTCACAAGCTGCAATGTTTTATTTTAAAGCTGCGTCAATAAATATGGTTATGGTGGGTGGTCTGACGCTAATTGAAATGAACGTTAATTGCAATAATAATTGTTGTTATTTTAATACTTCAGTGACAACACGTCCAACGTCGTCTTCTTTGGACTTTTCTTTGCATTTACGGTGACAATTAAAGATGGACGCCAATTCAAATGCCGCAGAGGCGTCATCATCAAAAGCGCAGACGCTGCCGCTGAGGACGAGGTGGTCGCCGCGTCCGAGGGAGCTTGCTCTCGTGTTCCAAGTCTTGGATAACCCTTCCGTAAGTAGTACAATCATTAAAACATATTTTCATTCATTTAACAATCATTTAAAATAAAAATTTAGTTGTTTAAATTAGTCTCATGATTAAAATAAAATTTTGTTGTTGATTGTTGCAGTTGCGGGAAGAGATTCTCAAACACGTTATCTTTGGAAAGGAGAGAGTGGACAGGAAGGCCGCCTGCTTCCTCCGCCTGGTCGATAAAAGCTGGAACGAGAGCGTCATCAGGATCCTGAATAAGGCCCGTCGGTCTCTCTTCGAACTTGGTGGCAGGATTGGGGAAGAGTTAGATCGCTGCGTTGAGACCTTTGCGGACTCAATTGCGCTGGGATCTGTGGTGCCCCCATTGACTCTTTCGCGACCTGATGACCTAAACTACCCAGAGAATCTGAAAATCTTCTCAAACAGCTTGACTCGCTGTGGCGCTGGAGTGGCGCAAGTAAATCTTATGATTTACGAGAGTTGTCGTCCCTTCAAAAATCCACTGCCTAACTGGACGCTCCCACGTCTCCACAATCTTGGCATCCACCTTGTCCTGGATTTGACTGACCATCACGCTGAAGGACAAGGAGAAGCTCCCACGCTATCTACAAGTCTGATTAAGTCTCTTTTGGGTGACGCCACAGCTTTGGAGAAGATTTCTTTGTCGGTTGATACCAGGGTTCGAAGTGGTGCTCCCCGGAGTTCCAAGTTGTCTCTTTTCGACTCGGTCGTCCTTCCCCCCAGCATCACCACAATACAAATGCTCAGTGTGAGTCAAACTACTCAAAGCCTGGAAATGCTGGCAACGAGTCCACTTCCGAACTTGACCTCGCTGGCCATGTACGCGGGCTCAGATTCATTTCCGGATGGATTACTCTTTCGGATTCTGGATAACTGCCGAAGGTCACTGAAAACATTAATTGTTGTCGGATGTGCTTTCGATGGGACACCAGGAACCTATCACGCTACCCGCTTTCCGATAATGGAGCAACTGCAAGACCTTTCCATCAATGTAGTAAATGTCGAGCCGGAGCCCGGACGCAATCCTCTGGCGACATGCTTTCCAAAGCTGCGTATTTTTCAGCTGAATGGTCAAACTCTTGACGTGTATCAAAAGTGGACGGTCTCTGCAAAATTTACTCGCGTCATCAGTCTGGAGCTGCATTTGAGCGAAAATTCGAAGGTTAGCTTGAACATGAGCACCATGCTGAGCGTCAACTTTGCCTTTCCAAATGTACGCATGTTGAAGGTGACCATGAGCTCTAGAGACTCGAGTGGACTCGAGTACATTTTTAGGGAGATGAGGCAGTTGACGCATTTGGGAATCAAGGCGGACTGCAGCAACGAGGAGGCGACTTTCTCTGATGTTTGGGATTCGATTCTCACTGGAGTGCCAGTGGAGGTTATCGCCAGGTCCAAGGAGGACTCGGGCTTTTGGGCCAAGAATGAACTGCCGGACAAAGATCGTGCTTCAATTAAGAATCTCTCAGGTTGGAAAATTTTGCTCATTTGAGTACTGGACCACTTTGATTTCGGGTCATATAATAAATGAACATTTTTTTCTGTATTCCTTAAAACAGAACTGGAGCGGTTTTCATTCAAGGTCTGCGGTTATCCCATAGGCGCCCGTAATGCATTTCTCCACCCCATACGTCCCTCCATTTCCGACTTCACTTTCAACTGCGCGCTGCTGAGAATGCCGAAGCTGGTGGAGCTCCGCTTGGAAAGTGATTCGACATACACGGTGAGATAAGACAACATTTATTAATAAAGTGCTATCGCCCTGTAATTAAAAGTTTAGTTGACCTCTGCTACTATTTTATTACATTGGATTTATATATAGATGTTTTTTTAATGTTGCACAGGTGTCGGACGAAATGAAGGCAAGGTGGACAAAGGACGGACGCTCCTTAACATTCCATTAACTCGTCAACGTTTTATCTGAATTCGTCAGTCAAGCGAATTGGGGCTATGCAGTTGTATTTTTCCTATCAGCAAAACGATTCCTTTTTTAACTTTATATGTTGTTCAATGATAAAACTCATGTTGACTTGACTGCTAATTTTTAAGTGTTGGGGTACTGTGACACATCATGTTAACCTGAGCGTTTTTGTATAATATGAAGTAAATACTGTCTGTAGGTTTATCGTTTTTGGATTTATCATTAATTCCTGGTCATAATTGTTAACACCTTTAAAAAATATTATATAAATGCCTTTTCTTGTGGTGGTGGTAGTATCGACAATATGAAAAATCAAATGAATAGTTTAAGAAAAACCCTATTAATTGTTGGTTTAATTATTTCTTGCATTTTGGTAAGCACTAATTATTGTCTGTTCGATGTGTACAGTTAAATATTTTCGCTTCTTGCAACAAGCTCAATAAAAATTATTATTTCATTTTGCCTATCGAGAAATGTCTGCTTAATAATGTAAAATATAAATAAAGATTACTTTGTCTTACATTAGTAAGCTGATAAAATAATATCTGTTTCTTCTAAAGGGTTATTAATTCTGGAACTGAAGATACGTTCTACCAAGTAGAAACATTCATATGAAAATGATTCATTCATTCAATGAATGTTATTAGAGACATTCCAACACGCGTAATTTTATTGCCATTTTCTAATCATCACAAACGAAAAATAAATTTAATGGTATAATTAACAAATATAGTATATGAACAATTAAGAAATAGTTTTAAAAGTTTAAAAGTTTTGTAAATACACTTCCGATACTTATCTGCGACGTAGGTTTTCGATAGCTCGTTCTCCTCCTCCACTCTCGCTCCAAAGTCGCACGCATTTCTCGGAAACCGCAAAGGACCCTCCGAGCGTCAAGTGCTTCAACGCAGGCATTTCCAGAAACGCCAGTCGCAACGCCAACTCGGACACGTACCCAGTCTTCAATTTGTTGCGTCTTCCGTCGCGTCGATACATTTCCCCATTCACGCTGAACACTTGAAGGCTCGTCAGATTCCTAATGGACAACTGACAGACAGACTCATCCTTCAAAAACTTTGCCCACTTTCTTCTCGACGGCCATCGAAGCCGTTTCGCCATTTCCGGAGTGATCCCAAGAAACAAGGCATCCAAGTCCTGACGACGCAGCTGAAGATCTTCCTGACGCCCTTCATACTCAAAGTAGTGGCCCACCCTAACAGTTAGTGACTTAAGCTGAGCTCCCATCACTCGAAACAGATTCCGAGATCCCTCCAGAAAAACCTCCCAGCCGACCACTATTCTCAGGTGGGAAACGGACGAGAAGCTGGACCGGATTTGGGTCATCCTTTCCAGTGAAATGGGACGCCAGGTTTGATCTCTTGGTGCAACAACAGTGGCAAGCTGCCCCAGGTGGAGCTCGAGAGAGGTCAGCGCTGGGCATCGGGAGGAGGCGTGACCCCAGCCATTGAGCGGGTGAGAATATTGCTGTCTCATGTGCGGGCCTGTCAACAAGGCTTCAATGGCTCCCTGCTTCACATCAGCGTCGTGATGCCCCAGGAGAACAAAGCGATCTCCGAATGTCAACGTCTTGAGTCGCGGACACACCGGAAACTTGGCCAGGTCAACGGCGGGGGGAGCCCAGTAAGCGAGTCTGGCATTCTGTAAGGAGAGGTGCTCCAGTGACGATGCGCAAAGGCGAGGGTCGCTCAAGATTTTGTAGAGGTGGTCCACTGCGTCCTGGTCTAGATCCTCAATTTCGAGAGTAGTCAAGTGATGGAGTGGGGGCTGCAAGGTGCTCAGAAGTGGCAACAATTTCCTCTCCCTCTGGAATTGAGTGAGGAGGCAGCCTTGAAGGCGCTTGAGGGTCTGCGGGAAGACGTAGTGCGGAAGCGGCCTCCACCACTTTTCATTTAAGGAGACCTCCTGGAGCTCTGGGGATCGGTCCAGAATGTTCTGGAGGAAGGCGTCGAAAATATTTGGGGAGTACGAGGACGCAGTATCATACCCGAAGTCGTAACGATCACGAAGTTGAGAGAAGGTACAGTCGATGGCAATTTTCCGAAGGACCGAAAAGCGGAGGCTGGGACGTAGCCAGGGAACCACAAATGCTCTTCTACGGCCATCCGCGAAGAATATGCCTTGAATGTCGAGTTGAATGAGTGAAGAGGCGCCGTTCAGGTGGACCATAAGTTTTTCGAATAAGGACATACTGTCTTGAACAGCATAACTTGAAAATTCGCAAATGTGTCCTTCACCTCGTTCCACCCGGAGGGAAAATGGAGGAAGGGAGTGGCGGGATGAGAAAGACCCGTCGCTGTACAAGGTGCTCCGCTCGAATCCCTCCACCAATCTGACGATCGTGTATTGGACGGAGCTTAGCTGGAGGCGGAGGAGCGGCTCTCGATTTTGGAGGAAGATGGAGGAGACGGTGAGATTCCAACGCCGAGACACTTGGCGGAGGATCCGAGCTTCGCGGTGGCAAAGCTTGGAAATGGATGAGTGTCGATACTTGAGGCGTGGCACTGGCGCTGGCTTGTCGATGAGGAGGAGGATGGACAGGATCTTATCAAGCAGCTGGAGGAACAAAAAAGAAAAAGTTAAATTAAACATTACTTCAAGAATATATATGGTAATTAAAAATAGGTTAAAAGTTTGGGATAAAAGTAACTTGCCAAGTCGTTCTCGAACACGGAGCGGTAAAGATGCTCCAAGTACATCTGAGCTTCACGGCTGGACTCTGACTCTGCTGGTGGTGGGGTCGTCCGAAGCGGCCGTGAATGCCAATTTCCCATAATTTATAAATTAAATTGCCAAAGAGTTTTGCTGATTTTTGGAGGGAATGGAGGGGAGGGACAAAGTGTGGTGGAGGAGAAAAAAGATGGCAATTATGGCATCAATCCACTAAAGCGACCATTGGGCGTGCTCGAAAAAGTAAACAAACAACTTATCAGAAAGTGCAGTCGCAAGTGCTTGTGCTCAGTGGCTTGCACAGTAGAGTGCTAAACTCTAAAAGCGCGCGAGGTTTTGAAAGAGGCGACCTGGCAGCGTAAATGCACTCGAGCTTTGCTGTCTCTGTCGTCCTCGTTGCGTTCGCCGTTTCGCTCATCTGATTGGCTGTTTTGGTGTAAAGTGCATTTACTCGTCAGCGAGGCAAACAGCACGAGAGAGGAGGCTCGCCGTCCTCCAGGAAAAAGGAGAAGCGCGCATTTTCAATTTTTGAAAAGAGAAAATAAATTGAGAGAAGAGAAAGTCGAGACTGGAGCAGCTGTCGGTGTTGTTGAGAATTAATAGAAAAGTTTTTCCCTACAATTGGCCAGTTTTAACTGGCTCTTAATAATTAATTATTACTTTGCTGTAATTACAAGTAGACTACCTTTTCGAAAAATTAAATTGTGATTAGTAAAAGAAAAGGAGTAATATTTTAAAGCAAACTCTGAAGATTGTGTTCGGAGGAAGTCGTAGAGGATTCAAGATGGTTGGAGTTGCAATCTCGGCGGCCCTGCTGCAGGTGCTCATGCTTCGTCGGGAATGGAGTGGAGGAGGTTGGAGGGGTTCACGCTTCCGCCCAGTGCGTTCAGCTGGGCATGGCCAACAACAACCAGCAGCGACGGTTCGCGTTCACGGACGTATATAGTTATGTACTATTAATTATTTAACGATACAACAGCCGAAGAAAATATGCGTCTCAGGAAGCCCCATATTACAGAATCTCGAAAATCATCACTAAAATGGGCAAAATTTATCGGATTTAAGTGAAGCTATTTCCCACATTCCACATCATAACCTTGTCCATAAAATCTATCCAAAATATGAAAATCTAAACAATTAAATATAAACCATACTTTCAGAATTGTCTCGCTATGCTGCGGAAAATTTAATAACATTCTCGACTAATGCATGACATATGCAATCATATAAAATGATTTTTCATAAAAATCTCAACATCTGGGAATAACAGTGAATGCTAGCAGGTATGTATGAAGTGAAACAATTGTAGCGTGATGATATCGTTTCATTTAAAAAGGAAATGAATTTTAATCTGATTTTTTAGCGATTTGTAAATTTTGAACCGAAATATCGTTTTCGAAAAAAACGTCTACTACAACAAATATATTTCCACTAGTTTACTTCTTGTAGTAGCCATATCCGTATCCGAGTCCTCCATAGCTGGCGTACCCTCCATATCCTCCATAACCGTAGCTGGAGTAGGCTGGGTAGGCTCCATAACCGCCATAGTATCCACCGTAGTATTGGGCGCTGGAGACAGCGATGACGGCGGCGAGGAGGAGGATGGCGAACTGCAAATTATTTACACAAAAATCACGTTAGGAAATGATCGGTAACTAATTTTGAAACGTAAGCGTTTTAATTGAAGAAATTAAAATGTTTAATGTTTCGAGGACTTACAAGGCGAGACATTTTGAAGTTTGGGAGTTGGGTTTCTGCTTTGCAAGCAAATATGTTGGTTTGATGATTTCGAGTTGAAATGTGGTTCTGATTCGGATTCGGATTCTCAACGAGGTCAAGTATTTATACCTGTAGCCTCCTGTCTGGAGAAGTGATCCTGATGAATGGAGTAATGTATGCAGCATTTGCTTTATTGTACTCCGGGATACAATGAATATTTTGCATGCATTTTCTTACTTGCTAAAAGCCTGTTCAAGAACCATTACATAATATACCCATACCTATGCCAAACAATGCAACATACAGATTATGTAGCTCAAAGTTGCAATATTGAACTTTGAAGAAGTATGGAAAACAGGAGAGGACAAAAAACAAGTTTTGTGGAACGAATCTGGTTACTCCTACAGAATCTGATTGCACTTTGGTCAAGCTCAAGCTCCATGAAAAAAAGTGCAAGTAATATTTATGATACCACCAATTGCTCTGATGGCAATAAGTAGAGCACCTTTAGCCTCCTACCCAGGCAAGCAGCGCGGTAGTCATAACAACCACTCATCCAAACGACAATCCAAAAACCGGCACCACGCCTCCAATGAATCTTCATTTTTGTGCAGTGCATCCATTTTAGTTGTTACAGGAAAAAATGTACAAAGCAAAATCAAGTAGTAACTCAAAATCAAGAGTGGGTCAACTCTTTGTTGGTGCGTGTGTCCCACTTTGTTCATCTCTGATTGGAAGCGAGGTTTAAAGAATTCTTTCCAGCCAACCAGTTTACTATTTGGCTTGATTTATTAGCTTAATTTGAGTCATTGTAAAATATTTGTAATGGATCTGAACATGATAATTTTTTATTGTCATGATTATGTATAATATTAACTAACAATCTTTTTAACAATGAGTGACCGTGTTACATGTCAGAGGCAGGAATATAGGTACTATTCAAAATTTGAACTTTGACATTTGCCTTAAAAAGTAGCACTTTGATTTGTGATTCCGTCACTTTTTAAAGCATAAATTGCTGTGCCATAACACAGAAAAGTATCGCTTGTGCATAATTAGACTAGACATGTATGTCTTCATTTTTATTTTTTGCCAGGGCTGAGATTATCATAAGCGTATCATCATAGGAGATGAGATTATTATTGTAGCCCGAAAACAAGTTTCTGTTTTTGCCGACTCTAGGTAAAAAATATAGGTAATATATTGTGTTCAAGTTACGTTTACATCCATTCAAAGTTGATAGAAATGTTATGATTAAAATTCTAATGAAGGTAATCGCATGCATGCTATCCCATCACGATCCATTGACACCTGCTATTTATTGTGCATTCATTCTGACATAATATTATGTGCTATTTTTGTCTTGTCTCGCAATGACTCCATTTATCATTGCAGATTATATTTGGATTTGAATGTATATTACATACCTCTGGAATCTTGTGGAAGATTATTTCCTGGTCCATTATCGGTCCTCCTCATCATCATAAGCTCCGCATTTACTCTAATTTTACACAATCTTTAGCATTACAAACGCAGATACGCAATATGAAACAATGACGCTAAACAAGCAAACTGGATTTTAAAAAAGCTGCAAACTTAATCGACAATGTTGCATTTTGTATAAATAGCCCAGCCAGAGTTAACTATGGCATAAGTCGCTTACCAAGCTTCATTCAAACAACTCATAAAACAACTCGAAGTTCGTCTTCAAAAACTCTTCATCTTTCACCATGTCTCGCCTTGTAAGTTTCCAAAGAGCCTACATCTCTCTGTAAAAAATTCTAACTTGTTTCAATTCCCAAGTGGGTAATCGTTTTTTGTATTCAAAATGGTATTTCAATTTTTTATAAATTTGCAGTTCGCCATCCTTCTCCTCGCCGCCGTCATCGCTGTCTCCAGCGCCCAATACTACGGTGGATACTATGGCGGTTATGGAGCCTACCCAGCCTACTCCAGCTACGGTTATGGAGGGTACGCTGGAGGTCTTGCCAGCTACGGAGGACTCGGATACGGATATGGCGCTTACTACAAGAAGTAAATTCGTCCTTAATTGCTCCATTTTCTAAAAAAATATTAATTAGCAAACAACAACTCAATCTCGGATAAGTGCTACGCCTTCATATTTGCGACCATCATGCAAATTTGAATCTCAAAATAAATTATTCGAATTCGCTAAATTCATTGCCATTTATACGCCTTTTTTTGCTCATCATCCAAATTTTTTTTGCAATATCATGAGTATCACTTTGCCCCATAATGTTGCATTCACTTTTAGCAGCCCGTCATTGTAAATTACTGACCATAATAACCATACGGTAAAACTGAACAATTTTTATCACCTGATAATTTTGTCATTATCGTATATGCATACTACTGTAACCACTTATAGTAGCGGCAGTGACGGTACATGCCCTTTCAACAATAAAATGCTACAATAACTGATCTTCATTGTTAAGGTGACCATTTAAATGCTACACTTTGCCAACAATGTCGTCAACAATGGGGATGTAGCTCAGATGGTAGAGCGCTCGCTTAGCATCTGAGAGGTAGCGAGATCGATGCTCGCCATCTCCAATCTATTTTGCATTTTGCTACGTCCATTGTTGTTATGACAAATTTTGTTATTGCTAGGCTATCATTTTTTTTGTTGGTCATTGGGTTTGCCGTTTCATTATCGATCAATGATGCTCACGTCCTGATTTATCCTTCATGTTCATAATGTCAACTCCAAAGCAAAAAAATTGGGTAGAAATCTAAATGTCGACACATTTAACCTTATTACTAACACATTAGAGTAATGTCTGCATAAATAAAATTCATTTAACTGGTCATCGCGTTCCAGAGATTATTAGATATTTTAAAGGAAAAAGTATTGAAACTGAAACAGTACTTTTTATTACCATCTTAGACTTTGAAACAAACTATCAATCCTGTTTGTGTATGTAATGGGATTTCAAATAAATAAAACAATATTTAGATATAGATCCTGTGATTTCAAATACGATTTCATCGTTCCTGTTATCTCCCTTCCGTTATTTTAGCTGCCTCTATAGGTCGAAAAACTGTACGCACTTATTAAAATTGGTACGTGGTAATGCTGCTCGGGTGCCTCGATTTGGAAGGTTACTTCGATAAAGGGATAAAAGGTTTTTTCCCCTCGAGCGGTATAGTAGGACAATGTGTCGAAGTGGAGTTTGTACTGACCAAGTACAAACTCCTCCTGTGGGATCATGTGCCCTACTCTCCCATCCGCATTGGTCAATCTGTTCATAAAAGATTATAAGTAAATTAATCAGTATTGAGCCATACACCGAAATGATTAAATTTTCAATAAATGTCTCACTGTGACGCCACCACGACCCCCTCTCCGTTGACATGTTTCGACAGAGTCACATTAATCCCTGGAGCTGGACGGCCAAGAGATGTGTCCAGTACGTGGGACGACAATGGATTACCGCCGGGCGACGGGGTGGCGTCCTCCTGAATAAAAAAATAACTAAAATTAAATACAACTTATCATGTAGTCCCAACAACTTAATAAACAGCTTATCATACCGCGTCTGCAAAGACAACTGCCATTGTCACAATTATCACTTGAAGAAATTTTGAAACGATTTTGGCACTTTTTTACGGATCCACTAATAGATTAACACAAAGCAGAACGTTAATATAAAGTGGCACTGTGATGATTACTGAATTACTGAATGAAAGATTTTTTATCGAAGGAAATAATTAATTGATGATGGAATGCAAAAGTCAAAAAACAGCTACATGACATACTTGTTCTTTCTTTGACGCTTAATGTGTTTTTCATGGCATTCGGTATTTTATCTGCATATATTTGATTGCATGTCCTTCCTGTGATTTCCATTTCGCTTACACAATAACAATGCGGTATTTTTTTGTTGAAAAGTGTCAATTGTGTATCCCCCAATAAAAGGCGAATAAGAAGAGAGAGAGCTCAGAGCTGTTCTACAAAATGGCTGATGAGATGATTTCACTTACGCAAGTAATATTATTATCTCGTGACAATTAAAAATTGTTTCACAAATAAAATTATTCTTTATATAGTAAACTGCCAATAATCAGAACGTCTTGTTTAACGTTTATCTACTTTGGCTTTCAAGGAGTGTTTGAAGAAAATGATTTTAGATGGCTTAGGTATGTATGCCACGCCGCACACATTTTAAAATGATGCCTTATGATTGATATTATGTTAAATATCCATGTGATTATCTTCATCAAATTAACTGCTCAATAATTAAAAAATATACAAATGAAAAACACCCTTGACTCGAATATATATCCGTTATGGAATTCTACCTACCTATGCACAGCAATAGGAAGAGTCTCACAACGCCCCATACAATTTAGTTTAATGAACTTGACATTTTAAACAGCAAAATGGAAGGGATTTTTGGCTACACTTTTCGTTTAGTCTATACAACTTTAATGGGGACATGACACCGACAACAGGAAGATGGGGATGCTGCTCCAGGAAATCGAAACGTCTGCCAGTAAATAAGAGGTTTCCCTTCCAGGAAAATCACCTTCCAGTTCCAAGAAAGATGGTCGGTCGCCATGAAGACTGATTCCCAAGAAAAGATCAGAGAAAGATGTCAAGACAGAGCGTACTAGAGACACTGTGTGCCAGTGGTTCCTCCGATGAAAATGCGAACAAAGAAGCTGCTCGCGCAGACTCACCAGGTTTCCCCGGTCGTGGCAAGCCCAGATGCCCCTATTGCAAAAATTTTGCCAATGCCTCCGCCAAGTGCATCCACATTCAGGGGGTGCCCTATGGAAAGACCTGGCCCTGCGAGCACTGCGGGGCTGAGTACGGGTCACCGTCTGCCAAGAGAACACACATCATTGCCACTCATCTTGAAGAATGGAGAATGGAAAGAAGGGAAGGAAGGGAAAGAAGAAGAAGTAAGAAGAATCTCTCTTTGTCTACTGTCGAGCTCCACGGTGATCGCAGTTGCCACTGACCGCAATCCCATCCAATTGCCGCTCCTGCTGCGTGCTGCCAGCCCACAATTTTATTATTACTATGATTAAAACCTGACCTCAAAATCGTAATGAATTCCATCACAAAATGACCTGGTATTTCTAACCATTCTAAATGGATATAGTTACTCGTCATCTTTTCATATTTTTTGTTTATATTTTTCAGCATGTTGGCATGTTCTTCAGATTTGTTGAAAGCTAAGAAATAAAAAGTCCATGCAACCAGTAAGATGCCATTTTCTTTGCTCTGTTAAAGGGAAAGATTGCTAACTTTAATTATCATGAGGTAATCATTGGAGTTTCTATACATTTACTGGTTAATCTGTAGTTATGGTGACGTATTCAGTACAGAGAGTTTGCACTTACAATTTCAAATGAGAATAGGTACATCCCTATTACTACAGTGAAAAGAATCCGGAAACAGTTAGCAGATCGTGTACGGGGCAGCTTGAGAAACTCCAAAATTCCACATCAAACTGCGGTTTGGTTGTGACCGAATGTGAGAGGGCCTCGTAATAAATGCCCGTATGCAAATCTCGGAAAAACGTCATTAGTCATTTAGTTTTTAATCATTTCTATTAATCAATCAATTAATTTTAATTTTCAACATTTTTATTCCACACCAACATCTAATAATGGTTGTACAGACGGGCTAACAATAATGATTCACTAACTAAATATTCAATATACCTATACGACATTGACAAATGAAATATAAAAGTTTTAAATCTTAAGTTTTAAATCAAGAGTACTTTTAAATTAATACAACGCAAGTTAATTATCATACCTCATGAAATAGATATTTTATGGCTGGTTCAGTTTCAAATTAAAAAGTATAAACATATTCGATTTATAAAAACGAGTTAACAGTTTAATTAAAAACTTAATTAAAAGAGTAGTCCAAATTCTGCAGAAAAGTTGATACTGGAACTTGGCCTCTTCGTCTCTTTCTCTGATTTAATTTCTTGGGTGCAAAAGTTGAGTTTTTTGGAACCTTCACGAGGTCAACGGTGATCTTGACGCTGGTGATATTTCAACTCGGAGCCGGTGGCGAAGCTCATGCCGCACAGGTCACAGGAATACGCCTTTCCTCCAGCATGCTGCAAGACTTGAGGGTCAGGAACGCTGTTGTGTCGAAAGGCCTTGTTGCGAGTGGCACCGGAGCCTGTGGTGGCGGTGGGCGCAATTTGCATCTTCTCGAGGCGACACTCCAAGTCAGTGGGGCTTGCAGGTGGCGGAGGAGGAGGATCCTTTCCTTGGCGTGATTTGGGTTTGGAAGGTGCCTTCGGGTTTATGTGATGAAATGCAGTCATGTGGCGCCTCATATAGTCACTGATGTTGAATCGACGGGAACAAAACCGACATTTGTACGGCCTTCCTCCAGAGTGAACCGTCTTCTGATGACGAGCCATATTCTTTTTGGAGATCAAGGCCCCACACACCGGGCAAGCGGATTTCTCTAACTTGCTGTCTGATGGAGGCTGGGCAGCACTTTGGGGCTTCTTCTGGCGGCGCTTCTTCTCATTCAATCCGGCGGAAGTGGACGTGGATCCCGTTCGTTGTTGATCTGATGACCCTTTAACGGTCACCAACTTTTCTCCAGCATGTTCTACGTTCTTATGCCAGTCCAGGAGTTCTTGCTTCGAGAACGCCACGTCGCAAGTCACGCACGTAAAAACTTTTCCATTTCGGCGATCCTCCTCCTCCTTCAAGCTCCCTTCAGCCTGGGTCAGGAACCTCCCAGGACGTCGCTCGTAACCTGGGGGCAGCGACGCGACATGAACCTCCCTGGCCCTTCGGTGGGTGGAGTAGTGGGCAGCGAGGTTCCACCAAACGTTGAACGAACGAGGGCAGACCGGACACTCGAACTTCTTCTTGGGCTCGGCGCTGGCCCCGCCGCTGCTTCCTGGAGTCGGTGGTGTGGTCTCCATCCTCACACTTTAAACCTATAAACAGATAAAAAACATGAAAACACAATTAATTAAGTTATTAATTAACCAAACTATTAAGTTTAGTTGCACTCCTAACATCGCAACTTGGTTATTACACAGTTAACTAAAAGGACAATTAATAAACAGTGCCTTCCAACGCAATCCCAATTAAATTACCTCTGCACTTTTCCTTTGTCCTTTGTTTTTCGATTTTTAGACTCCAGATCTCGACTTAAAATCCTGGAACTGGAACCCCCTCACACCAAACTATCCGTAATAGTTACTAGCTCGACGAATTCCCTTTAAAATATTCGTTGCTGAAATTATTATTATGACCGCTCACTCAATTTAATTGAATGAAGTTGAGAATGAGTCGTCTGCGCTGAAGTTGGAAACAAAACAAACTAGCTGTCCTTCTGGAATAGGCATAGGACAAGTCTGTTCCCGCTAGTTCCTCAATTTGACCTCACAATCAGACCTAGCCTACGATGGTCACGTGACGGCAATTCTCCAAAACAATCTGTTTTATTGGCAACCTTGATGAATGCTTTTTATGCAAATCGTTTGCGCAACGAAGGGACCACCCAAGCAGCAACAAGCGAAAGCTATAGCTATGGAAAGGACGCTTTCATAAGCTTTCGCTCTTTCATCCCGGTGGGTGGTCTCACAGCAAGAATCTACATTTTTTGTTTTTTTACGCGCGTCTTGTAAACAAACTCATTATGACACTGGCTAGTTCCTCCAACTTTAATTAATGAGTTAATATCACTAAGCTAATCAATCTGGATGAGTTCGATTTTTCCATTGAATCATATCCGCATACAATATAGTTACTTTTCTTTTCAATACACATTACACATTAAGACTACATAAAGGTGGATATAGCTGGGGTTAATCTATGTAGGTTTTCTGTTATTGACAAACATGACAAATGCAGTCATTTCAAGAATCGTTTTTTATGAACCGTAACCATTTTTGTCTGACCCAGGCCCACTGCTGATAAATATAAATGATACATGGATATGGAATTGTAGTACAGCTGAAGAGTAAATAATGATGTATATGGATGTAATTATTTTAAGAAAAATGAATGAAATAAAGATTTGGCCACGCAATCTTACTCCACACGAAACCGAGTTAATAATAAGTACATAAATATTAGGCTGTGCTGGCAATCTGAACTTTGATCATTGCCACATTAACCCAAACAATAAAGAAAAATGCTCACTGTATCTTTAATTTCATGACAAATTTTTAGGAGAATAAAATATAAAAATTTGCAAAAGGTATGAAGTTTGTAACGTGATCTAGAGATGTTCACCCCCAATTTTTTTCTTGTTGGGTCAACTTTTTTGCAGATTTTGAGGCTGTTTCAGGTTACCCCAAACAAAGGCGTCGTTGGATATTAAAAACATTTTAGAACTATGTAGTAATTTATAAATTAATGCTATTAAGTTGTGCAATTAGGTATGCATTCTATATTATTATTATGCTTGTGTACTAAGTTATTTATATTCTTTACATGTTGGGTTTTCGGAAAACCATTTTTCCAAGGTGTATAGAAGTAGTAGTGGGGTTTTCCTTGCCTGCTGCAGAGCAGGTACATTGATACCTTAAATTAAGCATTATTGTATGATTGTATGCACAACTTAAACTTGTAAAAAACTAACTTACTTGCTAATTGCAGTATCTAATCATGTATGTGAACACAATGTTAAAGGTCACAACTCCATACTTTACTACAATTTATGGGGGCGTCATACACCACCTAGCACTCATATCCTCCCCAATGGCATTCTCATCTCTGGCTCCATTGTAATTAGAATTGTAATGAATCCATTGGATACCTTCCGTGAGTCTGAAATAAACGCCGGGATTATCAACTTGGCCACATCCTTCACCCCAACTGACCAATCCAATTTGATACCAGGTATTAGGCTTCTCCTCCAGTATCAACGGTCCCCCACTATCTCCAGAACAGGAATCCTTGCCACCCTCCCGATGACCTGCGCACAGCATTCTTCTATTAACACGATGCGCATACAAGTCCTTGCAGACCTGGGGCGAAAAAACTTTCACTTCCAGCTTTTGAAGAACTTGCGTAGTTCCATTAGCAGCTGCACCGGGAAGGCCCCACCCAGCAACTATCGCCTTCTGATTGGAAAATGTTCTCAAATAGCTCCCCAACTCTGGTAAACATACTGCCCTCGGCTGCTGCAAATACGTATCCACATTATTATTGAGCGAATTCATTAAACTTCTCGGCCTGGGACTCAAGTCAATGTTCTCTTGCAGCTTTAGCAAAGCAATGTCAAAGTCATTTGTCTCGATAACATACAGCGGATGTATTATTATTTCCTCCACGTTGTATCGTCTCGAGCCATTCATCCTATCCATTTTCTCCAACTGACGTATTGAGTACGTCCTCGGAGGAATTCGGGGCCCTCCAAAGGATCTCGGACTCACATCAAACTCATGTCCGTTGACCACAACTTGAACGTTTCGATAGTCGATGAATCTCCCTTTGAAACAGTGCGCAGCGGTGACAATGAATCGGTCGTTAATAATCGATCCTCCGCAAAAGGGTTGTCTTGTATTGGTCTCCACCAACGCCACGAGCCATGGGAACTCAAACTTTTTGGCAACTACTCCACCAGCAATCCTGTCGTCGTTCGGCTTCGTGCCACAGTCTAAACTTTAAAAAAATACGCATTTATAATTTACGCATAATTTGTTCAGATTAATTTAATTTCTACTATTCTACTCACAGCATTTTGGATTCGTCTTGGACTGGAACCCCTTTTCCAGAGGGGTTCCTTCCATTCGTTTAGAGCAAATCACTGTGCAATTAAACAGCAGACTCCCTTTCCCCTTGGCACCCTTCAAAACTTTAAACATGACATACAAATCCCTGAGTCCCCCAGTCGCAGAAATATTGGACACCTGTTGCAAGTCGCCCCCACAAATTTTCATGTAGCCCTCGGCCCCGTCAACAATTTCCAGGTACTCTTCCTCACAAGCTCGGGTCAAGTGACTGGTGTCACATGTTATCATCGGAATGCAGGGCTCTGACCCGATAAACTTCCACGTGCAACTCTTGTCCACTCTTGAGTAAATACTGTCGTTCTGGGAAAATTGTACGGGAAGATGATAGGGCGACATGAACATCATTTGTCTACACTCCTCTTCCTCGTCAGCTTCAAGGTTTTGCTTTTTGTCTTTGTTGTAATCTTTCGAGTGACCATGCTTCCGTTTTAGGTGGACTCTGGTTGGAGCGTCAGAATCACCAGAGCTACCACTTTCTTTGGAATCTGCCGGTAATCCAATGGGCAGTTGTGGAAGTGAAAAAAGTTTATGGGAATCGCTTAAAGCCTTAGTAAAACCCATGAACGCTTGGGGATTTGGATATACAATATGAAACTGAAAGACTAGTAATATCACAAATAGTAGTGGTGGCGGTGGAAGAGGGAGAAAAACCGGAAGTGATGATGGCGAGCTGGATGTCATCTTTACTATTATGGAATATGATTTGCCCTCTATAAAATCATTCAACCAACTTGTAATTATATTTAGATTCCGGAAAGAAAACTCGTTGGCATTATGATGGTGATTTACGATGATTACATTGCCAATAAATAATGACGACAAAGGAAGGCTATTGTGTCATGGTAATTATTGCAAACGCGCTGCAATCTACTATCTATTTTTTCTTATTACGCACCTGACGCAGCAATGCCGAGCAGAGATTGCTCTAGTGTATGTATCTTCATCAAATAAAATGACGCGCTCCTTGTATGACAAAGAAAAATGCGATATTGAATGAGTGATTAAAATAGGACAATCCCCGTTAATTAGTGTTAGGTTTTAGAGTTTTAGATAGTGTGCAGGTGATACTTCATCGTTAGATTTAAAATATTTAAACTTCGTAATCACTGATTTACTAGTTGTGCTAATACCCATGCATATTGTATTTTCAAAGACATATTCAATTATTGATGAAAATTAACTGCTCTTTTACAACCAATGACAAACTATATTTTTGTTATATTTTATTGCACGAAAATGGCCGAATCACAAAGAAACTTATACTAAATTTTAACAGCAGAACTCAATACGTAATAAATACAACACAAAACTTTGAATTAATAAAAACTCACATACATAAGAATGTTGACGTGAATGACCTAGGTTGAGGTGGTGGGCGGAACTCCAGCACTAGCTTCACCCCCTGAAGAATTTTGATTTAAGTCACCATTGTCAACGTCCTCCTCCTGCTTCTGTTCAGGGAGATGTGTATCCACTTCACACGCTTGTACGGCTGTTGTACCGTTGCCTTCACCACTTCCAACATCATCATCACCGTTAACTGCAACAAGAGTAGGCACAGGAGGCGCTGCTACTTGGTTAGGCGTCGCTTGATCTAGCTGAGTCTGCTGTTGTGCTTGCTCATCATCATGAGTATTCTGACCTCTAGCAAGCTGAAGCATTCCCTCCACAGCGACCATCTTCCTCCCATCATCCTCTTTCCTAATTGGCAAAGGCGCAGACCCGCTGCTTGGACGAGGTGCTGACTCAGAGCGTACAGGGAGCATTTCTGCTCGGACTATGACATTGTTTCCGTTCGGAAGACGACAAGTGACAAATCGAGTTCCAGCCAGAGGTCTGTTAGCATCTTGGTTGGGGACTCCTCTTGGAGCTGCCAACCTGAAAGGGTATGAACCGGTGCGATTTTGTGAATTCAGCATCATCAGTGTCTGAACTTGCTGAGCCGTTAGCTTTACGACGGTTCCTGGTCGTGTAACAGGTGCCGGTGGTGGCTGTTGTAGTTTTCCAACAGAGTTGTCATTTTCAGGTTGTTGCGGAGCAGGACTTGCACTTGGAATCCCATGAGACCCTGTAAGAGACAGCCGTGACGAAGTATTGTGTTGATTTTTTGCACCAGGAGAATGATTCAAAATCCTGACGAGACTTGCGGGTTTTTGAATCATGGCTGCTCCTGGAGACGAGCTTCCTGATTCCGTTATCGGACTTGGTAACTGTTGAGGTGGATTAGCTGGAACGGTTGAAACGTTTACGCTTGATAATGTAGTCGTTGTGGGAAAAAGAGCAGGTGGCGGTGGCATCAGAATAGAATCAGTTTGCTGCTGCTGGATACTGGGTTGTGCTGGAGCAACTGGTCGAATCATCCTAGAACTCGCTGGGGGTGCAACAGACGGAGGGCTAAAGGAAAAACACAAAGCGCATTAAACATTGACCGGGTTAAGTTTTTTAAAATAATATGATTAAGCGTAACAATTAAGAACGTACATCACTTGATGTTGCTGTTGGGTAGCCAGCGCTCGCATAATCTCTTGGACATCAGGTTTAGTCAATGGATTTTGTAATCTCACTCTTTGCAAATTGAGTTGACGAACCATGTCTGGTGTAAGAGCTGGCATTCGTTGAGCACGGGTGTTGACTAGCACTCCAGGAATAATTGGCGCCATCGGGTTCTGCGTTTGAGGAGCACGCAAATTAGGAAGCACATGATTGTTTGGGCCAACCCAAGGGCGTGCTGGTGGTTGGACTGCATTCAAAACATTAGGTCCATGTCCAACTTGAGGCGCCATTAGATTCTGTAAAGCCATACCGGAGCTCGTGCCAAGTCGAAGTATATTTGTATTGCCAGCTGGAAACGGATTTGCAGGAATCTGTTGCTGTTGTTGAGAAGGTACTTGAGCCATTGTTGGTCTTACTGGAACTGCTTGTAAAACTGGTGTTGAGAGTGTAGTAGGGTGACTTTCTGGAGCTCCTGTCGCAACTGAGGCACCTTGTGGCGTTATGGGAAGCGGTGGGGTGGTCCCTGCAGATTGTCTCTCGTCAACTGGAACATCTATCATTGCTGAGGGTGGTGGCATTTCGTATTCCATTATCTGGAGAATGTATCCATCAGCGCCAGGAACAGGATCCCAGAAAACCGACATTGAATCTGTATAGGCCTTAGAGAGCTTCACCTTGTCAGGGACGCCAGGCTTCTGAACATCCAGCTTCCAAAAGTCGTAATAGCAAGCCTGCCTGACCCGCTTGGAGCCTTCGGGTCCATAAAAAATCTGGTTGTAGCCGTCCCTTCCCATTAAAGCGTAAATTTTGTTGTTCATCACGACTGCAGAGTGACCCGCTCTTGGCTCAGGAGTCCCATCCACTTCGAATCTTGCCTCCCCCATGACTTTTTCCCACGTCATCGTCTTCAGGTTCAGGGCAGTAACGCTGCCATCACATCTCCACGAATCTTGATGTCTTTCATGCGGAGAGATCGGGACCCAACCGCCAAAAACGTACATCCTATCCCCAACCACCGACGCTGTGTGGAGTGACCGTGGCGTCGGAAAGTATGTCCGACCTTCGTACCGGATCTGAGACCACATCATCGTGTCAACGTCCAACTAAAAACAACGATAACCTGATTATCTCATGGAACAATTAGCATTTTATTACATGATATAATAATTATTGGAAAGAGTAACTGTACCATGAACAAATCCCCCAGTCGGTTTCCAAACATTCCTCCATAAAGCACAATCTTGTTATGCCTCAAGTCCTTTGACACGTAGGCCACAGTAGAATGACTCTCCCGAGGACAGGGAACGGTGCCGTACGACATTGGAACTTCCCAGATCCCATGCTGCATGTTCTGACGCACGTGCAAAATGTGGAGATCATTCAAGTAGACCGGATGAGAGAGGTTATCCACAGTAGGCACCCGCGTAATGTTTGTTAGTCCTCCAAACATGAAAACTCTGTCCTTGATCAGGGTGAAGCTGTGTCCCATCCTAAGACATGGTACCTCTTTCTCAGAGCGAGCCCTTGGTTGAAGTAACGTCCACTCCCATTTCGGAACGTTCAGCTCGTAAAGGGTATTGGTAAGTTCCATGTGCTCCTCCACTCCACCGTAAATCAGGATCCTGTGACCGTCGATAACCGCACCATACGCTGCTCGCCCTGAATTGAGAGACAACGCAGTGAATAAGTACATTTAATTTTGAAGATGAAAAGGTTCCAAACTTATCAACATGTTATCATTCTTTTACCCGGTGGAATATCTCCCTTCGCTTGCGGCTGCATCCATTCGTTGGTCACCGAGTTGAACACGTTGAGGTCCATAAACAGCCCTTCGTTACCTCCACCGAACATGATCATGAGGTGTTTATAAGCTAGTGCTCTGTGGCCGTGTCGAGCGGTTGGGATCCATGAGTTCTTACTCGCCGATTGACGGATTTGTGTCCAAACCGCTTTTTGGACCTGCACCTCCCTCTTTGGCTGCTGCTGGCCAGCCAAGCTCATCGGTGGCACCGGAACTGGAGGACGTGGTGGCATCAGGATACTCCCAGCTTCGCCAGAATTTTCCACCTCATCTTTGCGTATCGTGAGGGACACCGTGCTCGACATTTTTTTCTGCTCCGTACTTGTCACCTGTGAATTTATGAAAAATTAGAGTTGCGTAAGATGGAACAACACACATCAGTTATCAATTATGTAAGCAGTTATCACTCGATCATTCAGAAACCAATAATTTTATACTTACAACTTACCTTCAACTTTCAAACTTTCCAAAAATTAACCCGCAACGATCGAGGATAAACTAACTAAGTTTAAGTTACACAAAATCGATGATTTCAGGTCCCAATTCGGTATCGTTTACTAAACAGGGTGGTCATTGACTACTGGTCAATGATCAATAACTCAACAATACAGGTGAGTAGATAAATGGTAAAGTAAGACAGTGACAAATTGTAATTTAAGTAGCTTAATGTTTACATTACACAATACACAAACAAGCCAAGTAATTTAATTATATTGAACTGTTTTTTTTTTTTTGAAAACTGATTGACAAGCAAAAGAATGAAGCAAGAGAGGATGGGATGAAGGATGTTGATTTTGATAGAAACGAAAGACAAGAGCAACAAGACGGAGAAAGAAACACAGCCACCACGACAAAAATTTAGCAAGCGGCACCAAATGTTCCAACTTCCAACTTGAGCGAATGCAAAATGCAAGTTGTGGTCATTTGTCTTTGTTCATTGCTAAGCGCCTCATTTCTCAAGCCAACAAACGACAATCAAAGACAAAAGGTGAAGATAAACTTGCTATAAAGTAAACTGTGATGTATAACATTTCTTAATTTTAATTTACAACACATTTTATTTTAATTGCATAATTTTGGTATAGACAGTTTTATCTGCTTGAAATTTTACAGGATATACGCATAACCACTACTACATCAAAGTAAAAACTATTATTTTGCTTGAATTGATATTATAGAGAATGCGAAAATGCTTCCAAGCACCTGAAAACGTCATACATGAAAATGTTTAAGACGCTATTCAATCATAGGTTGAATATTTGATGTAATGTAAGTTCATCCAGAAAATGTAACTTATGTAATAGTATGAAAGCATTCCGTTCCAATGAAAGCATAATCAACGGTGAAGCATCCAAAACAGGAAATTCCCAAGTCATTTCTTTTTGGCATGTCCATAAGTATTGCTGATAAGTCAGAGGAGGAAGATGCAGTGAGCTGGTCCAACTCGCGTTTACGTCTCATAAGAACCCGTTTTATATCCCCTGTCTAAGGAATGATTCAAAAATAGTTCAAGAATGAATCTAAAATTAAAGAAAGACGATGCCTCATTCAATCATTCTTTATCATCTTATCTTACCATTACGCTGGTATCAGCGGCAATGAAAAATATTCCCCAAATTACTCCCGACCACATCATGTAAAAGGTAAGCTGTCCCATCAAAGGCATTCAGAAAAGTTGGAAAGAAAGTAGGAAAAGAAAGAGATCAACGATAAGAACATTGAAAAGAAGCGGGGTCCTATGTACTTGTTCACATGATCCACTATAGCGATTTCAAATATAAATATTCTTCGTAAAACTACAGAAAATCAAGATAAAGTTATACACAATTATTCTTTTCACGCAATTAACACAAAAATGCTGTAATTTATTGTAAGTCAGAACAAACTAGGATGACGTGTCTGAGCTTTATGATATGGCTGTACACTTTCAATGTACATTTTAAAGCTTTGCAAGTTATAACGAAGAAACAGGACGAAGGTCAAGTTGAATAGAATGGATAACCAAAATGAAATGAGAGATTGAATAGATAAGAGCCAAATCCCACTGTTCTGTATCAGACTGCCCCATGAACCCTAATCGGAAATGTAGTCTTTAATTAAATCAATTACAGGTGTGGTTTCCTCTTCTTCACTTTTGTTCCCGATCAAATATTCAAGTATAATGATGTCAGTTTCATGGATTCCGCTCTGCATCACGGAAAAAAAATCCAGAAGTAGCAATACATGCGACCAGGAAGAACATCATGAAATGGATCATTTGCTGTTTGCGATTCTTCATCGAGAGAGAAAAATGTCAGATTTTTTAGTTTTTGACATAGATTACTTCTTTTCTATTTTATAAAAATAATTCAATCCACCTTTAGAAAGAATACCTCACCAGCAACGATTTTACTGAAAATATGTTGGAGGAGCTCAAGAAAATCCCCCCTTTTCCATACTACGAAAACGTATAGATAACTTACAATTAGATGTGTAATCACTGAGCTAGTGTGTCGCACGAGGAGAACGCAGTTGAGGAGGCCATGTTTTCGAGAAGGTACCTGCCGGAAAATGCTCCAATTTTGAGAAATAAAGTTAATTGTGGTGATGATTATTAAAACTGCACAGAGGACCTAAGACAATGCAAGACGGTCAATTTATCTTGCAAAATGGATGGAAATATGAACTACCTAATCTTTTGTCCAATTTATGCTTGTTTTTCCCGTGGAGGAATGCACTCAATCAGTCGAAAGTGTGTCTGGTATTGTCCCACTTGAAGGTGTATGCCATTGTCAGCGAGTAGAATCAGAATGCGCTGTCCATGAATGTCTGCACAATGTGAAGGCCTTTCAATTCGAACCCCATAATATCATGGAACGGAGCTACGTGGAATTTAGCTTTTTTACCAGAAGACGACACTGGGCTTTTTCCAGTGATATACATACGAAATCTTAATGCTTCATGTTCTTGACTTGTTGGGGGATTGTGAGACCGAGAAAGTAGAGCCATTAATTTTGCTTTGTTGTGACTGGGTTTGTAAGATGCAGAAATGTAGTGGCCATTGACCATCGTGAGTCATATAAAGCAATAATAGTCAGCACTCAACTAAATTATTAAACCCAACCCACATTTAATCTTTCTCTGCAATGAACCCACCAAGTAGCATATCAACAAAGAACTGGTCCTTTCCAAATTTCTATAGAATGTTCTAATCAATAATGACATGCAATCATTATCATTAATATATCGACACATGGTTGTTGTGCTAATGCCACAAGATAACAAACTAATACCGCCCTTCACTCGTTAACATTGGATCTCATCATGAGTGAGTACATTAAAGTAAACGTTTTATCAAAATTAAATTAACTCATTATGCTTCTCTGTTCAACATTTTGCTAACGAAATGTTTTTGTCAAATAAGGAACTTTCTATTAAATTGTTTTATGAACATTGCATTTGCAAAATCTCATTTAGATTAATCAAATATAATACTTGTTTAGCTTTGCTAATATAATTAGCTCATACGCATACGTTAGTAGAAATGAACGCATTTAAGTTTGACATGTTGTACATACTACGCGTGACGCGTGCACATGTTTAATGTATCCTGCACTCCTCAACACTATACATGTACGTCATGATGCAATTACAGTTACACTTTTGCCTCCTCGCCTCGGCTAATTAAAATGGAGTAATTTATTTATAAAGTTATTTACTAAAAAACTTCAACAATATTGATTAGGAATTATCTGACGGGGCAAATGCTGATAGCAATCACATAAAAATTGGCTTGTTTTTTATTAGGCAGGTGGCCATATCTTGTGTATTTGGCATGCATGATCCAGTTTGAGAATTAATTGAGGTTTGAAAGAAGTAGGACATGTAAGTAGATGTACGTGTATTATTTTTATGAGACAAAATGCTTTCGTCGCAATTTTGTCAACTATTTTCCTGCTACTTTTAGTTTCAGGTAAGCCAGAGAAACTACTTTTCCTGTAAAGTACAACATTGAAATAATATACTGTATGCTCCTATCGTTGGTTGTGTAAAGTACATAATCAATCAAAATCTAAACTTTCTCCCTATACTAGCACATTTGTAAATCCAGAATGACTACAAGTTTAGCCATTTATGTCGCTGCGACAGTGACCATTTTGATGGCTTCCACTTCCAAGAGTAATGGAGACAACTTATTGGATGTAGCAAGTGTGGGAGGCTTACTACAAAGTGGCAGTAATGTTCTAGGTTGGGCTGTAGGAAAAACTGGAGCGCTAACGACCCTTCTTAACCTTGGCGTTTTAAGCTCCAGTTCCGCAGCCCCATCAGCCACCAATGCCGACCCGAACATTGTCCAAGTGGTCCAACTTCCACAGCAAAAGATAAAGTCATTCCCATTGGCGCAAACGCTCTCGAGCATGACGCAACAGTCAACTAATCGGTTTGCTGTACAGCAACCTCAACAACAGCTTCAAGAAGTGAAAACGGCGCCTGCATTTCAACAGACCAAACTGACGGAGCAACAAAGGCAAATACTGGAGATGGTAATTCTCTCTGAGGTTTTGAAACAAATGTAATAAGAACCGAAAAAGCAGCATCAGTTTAACTTATAAAAAATAATTTCATGGATTGATAAAATGGTATTTAAAGAATTTACTTCATCAGTCTAAAGTTACTCCTTAATTCTTCATTTAGCCCGCAAGGGAAGCACAACTCGGGAACCAGGTAAATGACTCCTGTTTGACCCCTCCGGATATCTCTTAGCCTCGGCTCGCTAACCAGCATGGGTTGATTCTCCTGTCGTATAGTTATTTCATACTTGTCCTTGTCGTACTTCAAGTACTGAAGGGGCCCATTCCTCCCTTCAAAGGTGCTGCGGCGTAGTCCCAAAGTCGATGCGGGAATATAAGCTTTCTTATTGTACACGGTGATAACCATCATGCCCTCGATGGCATCCCAACAAGCCTGCTCAAAATTCCGTGGGTTCTCCTGGGGTATGTTGCTCATCATTTGAAAAACATTCGTCGTTTGGAGAACCTTCCACACAGAATCAACGTTCAACATCATCCCTCCATCTTGCTGTCGAATTGAATTCTGGAATCCCGGCCATAATTCCAGTCTCAAATTTGGAAATGGGACTCTCCCGTCTGCGTTGAAAAAGTGTCGGCCAAGCTGCTCGAACTCATCATTCGCTGAATTTGTCGAACGACTACGTTATAAAACTGGAACACTGTGGACTCCGTCCTGTCAATGTCTCGAACGTACTCGATGGTGACGGTGTAAAGCACATCCGGATGATTTCTAAACGAGGACTGGTAATTCATTGCTTCCGGTCGGACTGGCCTGGTCGTAAATAGCACAAGGCCCGTGCACATGTACGAGCCAAGTTGTTCACTCACGGTGATTAGCAATCAACTGACATACTCGTCGTTCTTAATCAATAGGCGTCTCCACTCGGATTGAGTACATGCGCATCCTGAAGTCCGGGTGTGTGCTGAAAGCAAAGTAATTCACAACAATTGTTGGGGGTGGCAGGGATCGGTGAGCTATGGTGCCTTTTAGTTAAATCCTTCTGGAATTGACCGGACATAATAGGCCGTGAAGGCCCTGGCCCGTGCTACTGCTCTATCATCGCCGTTTCCGCCTCCTGGCCGTTCGATTCCACGCGGAGCACCTCCTCTTCCGTTGCTATCTCCGTTCCCGTTCCCATTTTCGCCACCGTTTCCATCGCCATTACATATTCCATGAGTTTTGCTAATTTTCCCTCTGTATCAATTTTCAAGCTAACTTGAGTCTCTAGGTCTGCTCGCCGTTTTTCTAGTTCACGCTTTCCTTCGTCTATGGATTCCAAATTACCGAATAACTCGGAAAAGGGTTGACTCATCACTTTCAAGAGGATGAATGTTGCCACATCTACCCTTATCGTTATCACATTCACTTAAAACAATAATTTCGTCTTGTAAATTTTTCATTTTGCTTCTTGGAACAACTGCAATGTTAAGCATTTCCATGGCTTAGAAGAACAACATCTTGATAATAACTCAGGTCTTCATAGGACATTTTGATAGTCAGTAAATCCTGTACCAATGCAAAATAGCTATTGAAAATGTCAAGATAGAAAGTTATGATTGATAAGAAGAAGAGTACTTGATGTGAATTGTGGTCTTGTCAGCACAAACCGAAATTCATGAAATGAGCATTCGTCTGAACTCTGTACATTTTTTGCAACAAAGCGTGTGCCGTGCTTGTCTCCTTTTGATATTCATTGCATCGTTGTTACATTGTGACCTTGAATAAACTTGAAAGCCACAAGTTGAATCAACTACAAAGGTCAAACTCTGTAGATCGGTCCAGAGATACGTAAAGTCACAGGAGTAAAGAACCACAGAGAGAATAAAAACTAATATACGTACATACCTACAACCGGCATGCAAACATTCTGTTTCTAATATCCGGATTTTATTCATTTGCTGAACTTCTGTCAACTTTTATGCTGCTTAGCTATACTTCACTTCCTTGAACCTCATCTTCCTAATTACCAATTTACCTCTTAAATGAATGTTATAAATATTTGCGCTAATGATAGTATCAATAGTATGCACTTTTTAAAATTGGGATAATTTTTATAGGTGAACTTTCTTGCTACTTGGGCAGTATAGCGCGTGGAAGAAAAACGGATTGCATGTAGGTTTCATTTTTTCGAAATTACCTATAAAGCAGAGAGGTATGTATATAATATAGTGTATAGGCAATACAGATTCAGAATCATGGGAGAAACTTCTAGTACTTCTAGCATCTAGAAGCTATCAGTGGTTTTACCTAAGTGTCGAAACCACAATAATTAATTTTCAAGTGTGAACAACGAATGATTTCTTGTCATTACAAGATAATGAACGTGATCACGTTGCGTTGAAGGACGTGCAACGGGAGAGCGAATAAAATTATGGGAAGATAGAACCTGATAGAAGATGACAAAAACTGGTGTGCAGTATAACCCATTAAATTGAATGTTAATGCTGTAGGTGCACAAGTACATTTGTAAGTGCAATACAATTTGTCTAGCCTAGACGGATGATAACAATGATTTCTCTCGTTGATTCATCATCATCACTAACTGTTCATGTATTTGATGTTTGAAAAAACATACCTCGTATAATGATCGTAGCTGATCGACATTCTTTTAAGTGTGGAAATGAGAAGTGGAGAATGACTGAATGTTGACGTGGGAATAAATATATGGGTCATTTTATTTTCATATTTTTTTCATATTTTTGCAAGAGCATCACTGTCAACTTTTCTGATAGCTAGGTATATGATTGCTGAGTATACCTATGTATGTAGTCAAAGTTGACAATGATTTGTACACTTACTTGCACCGTGTATCGCCCATACAACTTTAAGTAGGCATTACTACTACGGCTCTAGAATTGAAAAAATAGTACCTAGTCAAAATGAAAGTTCAACGAACAAACACGGTGATTAAATACATTCTCTGTGTCTAGTGCCAAGGTTTTTGGCCGGATTTTCAAACAATTTGTTCAACGTGGAATCAACAAAGTTTCCAATAATAACTTAACAACAGTTAACAACAACAGTGCACTGTTATCAAAAGCAAGATATGCTTGTGAATATTCCAATCTATTTGGTCTTTGTATCCAATATAATATGTTGTTTTATCATCCCTGCTGTAGGCACTCCACTCACACAAGTAGCAATGGTAATATACATTATTTTGAAATCATAAAATGGTAAAACATGACGGAATTTTGTCCTTTTTAATAAATGTTTAAACCTATTTCTGTGTTCTCTAAGGAACCGATGAAACAGAAAGACGTAGCGGTGGAAACTGAGAAAGAAATATTTCCAAGTATTCACGTGAATCAAGGACTGAAAGAGGGTGATGGAGCTAAACCCATTTCTTACGACATCCTGAATATTGCAGCAGGAAGTACAGCTCGTACTATAATTTTTAATAGCTTTTTTCGCTTTCTCCGATGGATGAAAGGCTTAATTGTAATGTTTACCATAATGACTATAGCTGGGTGATTTTAAGCTGGCAATGTAATAAATTATTATTTGCTAAGTATTCTTGAATTTCTGTGAAAAAATGAAAAAATTCTAGCACGTACGTTTTTAGCAATTAATTTTTGAATCATTAAAACCTATTAATTTACATAACTTGTAGAAGAATGCTCCGCCATTTGAATGCAATATATAAGAAAATCGAGCGTTGTTCTCTGATTATTATAATAGTTTATCACATTTTTTGCGATGCAGCTTGCTGGTTTCGTCGAATAATTGCAGATTTTTTAATTATTTCAAAAGGGCGAATTCTCCCTCTGGTACTAGACTGAATGAATAAAAGTTTCAAAGTATTGTTATCGCTACTTTCTTTGTTTTTGAACAGATGCTGGGCATTATCGTTACCACTTGGTTACCTATCCTATAATAATTGTTCTGACAAGAACGAACAAATAAACATGGTTTGCTAACTACTACGATGAGTAAGAACAGAAATGAAATGATTTTCATTACCATGTAGGTTGCATGAATTCTCCGTTCAATTGATTGGCTCATTCATTTGGAACTCCATCAATTTTTCTTCTTATCGCCGTGTGCCTATAAAGGTTATCATGGGAACAGATAGTTAATCCATTAGCGTAGAAGAGGTGATTCCCTGACATCTTTAGTTAAACCATTGAAATGATCAGTGGATCTTCATTCTAGTATACTTATCGATAGATCTATAAATTACTTGCTATTATTTTGTAATCTACTTAACTCAAACTGAAATATTTGAACAACATAATTAAATCGATTTTACAGAATAGTGGGATGTGCGAAATAGTTTTTCTGAGACCAGACAGGCGTCATTTTTTATATTAAAATCATTAATGTAATGGTTCATGCACAATGTACTTCAGAATTTAAAGCTAATTTCATCATTTTCCTTTCGATATTGCTATCGCTAACAAAGCATGACTTTAGTCACATAACGCGTGATATAAAAAATATTCTAAGAAATGTCAGACTCGAGGACACAGGATTTCTTGGCAAAATCAAAAAAGCAGATAACACTACACGTGCACAATATTTCGGAAATTGAAGAAGCAAAAATTTCATGGACACCTCTCGTCTTCTTTTTTAACTGTTGTTATTTTCTACTCGTCGTTCCCTTTTGGCTTAAATGGGACCCACAAGAAAAACGCTACTTGCTGAAAGGTCACAAGTTTCAACGCATCCTTTGCGCTACATATCATTTAGGCACGCTACATCTCCAATATTTCCTTATGGTTCATCGCTACTTCTCCCTTTCACCGAATAGTTCTAAAATTGTTAGCGTTGGTTTTGACCTGCTGAGTTGTATGGGCTCATTCGCATTCATTCACCTTTTTATCAAATTAGTTTGGATGAACAGAAAAGGTGTTGAAGAATTAATAAACGCCACACTCATTTCGTATACATCAACAAGTTACAACTTTCGAGCAAATTTTCTTTACAAAATCTCAATAATTTCTGGTTTATTCATCTTCACAATTGTTAATTATGATAATGCACATACCATGGTCAGTCTTTCTGGAGCTTCAACTGAAAGCGATTTTACGCTATATCGATTACTGACTAGGTTTTTTATGAATTCCAACAATCCACTTGTAAAATGGTTTTGGATTGGGTTTCAAACTCAAGTTTTAAATTCTTACTGCGTTGCGCACGTATTCATGTACACAGTGAGTTGCAATTTGATTCAAATGGCATGTGAGTTTGATCAAACTATTAATTCCGGTGATAAAAATATTGGAAAGGTAAGCATAAAAATTGGGATAATATTTAGTTATAACTGTGAATACGTTTCCCTTAAATTAATTTTTAGATATACTGATCCTATGTAATTTTACAATAGGGAATTGATCTATACAAGAAGTTGAAGGTGAAACTTGATTGCATTAATAAAATCATGAACAAACATCTACTTGCTTTCTACGCCATTAATATTGGGTACTACTGTGAAATAACGGACTTGTTTCGGGGTTACTATTTGCAAGAGTCGTGGTTATCCATGGTTATCTACTTCTACTTTAACAGCTGCATGTGGATTATTGCAGCGGATTTCCATGTCAGAGTTCATCAGACTCTTATAAGATGGTATAATGCCTGCTTATTTAAAACGGGGGTTCCCAGCAGGAATGAAAGAAATCTTAAAATCTGCAACAATGAGAATGACGTACTACTTTCCGTGGCATTATTGCAGTCCAAAATTGGCCTGCAATTGCAACTGATGACAGTAAAAAATGAATTATACTCGGAGGCGGCATCGCTCTCGTGCAAATTCTTTTCAGTGACAAATGGATTTGTGTGTTCGGTATAATAAAAAAGTGTACATAACTTTCAATTTGTATGCTAAATGAACTGATTGCTTCCTAACTATTTTTTCTACAGATGATTGGCTTGGTTGTGACATATGCCGTAATTGTGTATCAGATGAGGCCAAGTAATTTAAACAATTAAGCAGGTAATTGATTACCAGTACATCAGTACGATCATTCACCGGAAGTGTCTATATTGTGTCATGTATTATGATTTGAAAATGAATGACTAATTGTTTAATTCCAAAAGATTATGTATCCAATCAATAATGAATGCGTACGTGCAATGACGAGCGGGTGGACATATTAAATGGTCAGGTCACATAATGCAACGATAATGCATAATGTAATGCTAAAGCTGCATAGGCAAGTACGAAACTATCAAACGTTCACTATAAATGTTCAACAGTCAATGGAATTACTATTACTGAGAATATTTAATATACATACATACAGATTGATTATAAAAAATAAATTCACATGGCATTTAAAAGCACGATATTCTTATTGTCCACAGTTGTCATTTCGTCCCGATGTTTTTTTAGTTTGTTTTGAACTTTCAGAGTTGTGTTCACGGGATACTGAGATTACACGGTTTTGGAGACAGTTGTTATCGATATACTAATGCTACTTCCTTCTCCAACATGAGAACTGGTTCTCGTCTTGCTAAAACTAAACCCATTGAAAAATGCATTTGTCTTTGCTCTAAATGTCTCTCCTCGAAAGTAATAAATCCAAAAGTTTATCGAAGAATTCACCGCAGTGGCAAGAACAAATGACATCCCCACTTCCCTGAAACTAACCTTCCACACTTGCAAAATTATTGCCATGATTAGTGGCCAAATATTGGTGAATAGGAAGATTATCGCAACTGGAATGAACATTTGGGCGGGTTGTAATTCCTTTTGTTGTGAAGATGTCAACTCGTCTCGCTTCCTTTTCAAAATTTTGACCTTTTCAAAGAAAATAATCGATTGTATAAAATGTGGACTTTTGAATTGAAATTTAAAAATTATGAATCAAAGTCACTAATACCTGCCTATACGTAAACACATTGAACAGCAATATAACAGGCACCGGTATCCAATATTGGAATGGATAGACTAATTGTGGTAGTGATAGGTTATAGAATCTCGTAGGGTAAAACATGTAGTCAAAATCTCTTAAGCTGGGAACATCTAGTCCACCCTCCTTATCTCCGTAAATATTGGGACCCACATACAGCTTAAAGTATGCTGGAAAGACGACAAGTAAAACTAAGATCACGGCAATACCAATTTGCAGTTTTGTTTTCCGGAGACTGTACCATGCCTTGGACTTCAGTGGATACGCTATCGCAAGATAACGATCTATTGTTATAATCATTGTGAGGTACATGGAAACGGCCCGCCCTGTGAATAAAAATGAGATACAGTTTTGTGCGAAATTATTCAAATGCTCGTCCTGTGTGACACTATCTTGACCGGTCAAGTTCTGAACTCTCAGAAAACTGTTTAGTAACTGTGTTTACAGACTGGGGGAAAGGTTATGTTGTTACTCATGGGGAGAAACCTATTATTGGGACTTTTGCATGGTATTGTCAATTGTATAAAGTTGGGGGCGGGGTGGTGTGGGGTTTCCACAATAAGAACATTTGAGTAATCACCTGGACAGTACTTTTTGCAATCGCTCACATTTGACTTAATTTTAGACATTGAAAAATACATAGTTACTAAATGACCAAATAAGTTGAAGTAAAGCTACCCACACAAGAGTCCTGTAATGCCCGAGAATAGCAGCCAGTACAAAGTAGTCTTCCCTTGTCCTAACCAGTTATCTGCAAAATAAAGAAAAGTTTGTGATATTTTTTTTTTTTTTTTAAAAAAAGGTCACAAAATTGATTTGCAAATCTAAAAATTAGTCTAAAATTTTTGTAAGATTGTACCGTATACGGCAATGTATCCTGCACCGTATGAAATGCACGACATGCAGCACAGATTGTCAACATGAGAAAGTGTAATGAGCAGCAAATCAAGTGAGTGCTTTCTACCTCTTCGCCTTCGGAGGATGATAAAAATAAGCGAATTTGTCACTACCCCCACGGTGGCAATTGCAATGGTAGAAAAAGCAATTATTGCACATATTCTATGACCAATTGAACCATAATCATTTCTACTCTCTCCACTAAAATAAGCCGAAGTATACTCGCACTTGAAACAGCGGCCTGGTTGACTCTGTGAACAGTCGATTCCGGAGCGAGGAAAGTTGACATAAGCACAAACTTGGAAGTCAAGATATTCCTCAGATTCGCTCAGCGTATCATTTACTTCACTAATGTTCATTTTAAACACGCTCGCGTTATGAAGAATTATTGTATGAATAAAAGAGTCGAAGTAATATATTATGTATACATATTATCAACTGTTTATTCTTGTCACATGAAAACTTAAAATGGAATGGAACAAAATTCCGATAAAATGCCAACATTTCTACTAAGCAAACGGCAGCCACGACGCGAATAGGAAAGAAACTGAAAATATTTCACACAAATAGGTATGTTTTTAGCATGAAATGAAATATTCATCTATTCCTTGCTTCGTCATCACAGCGGAATGCTTCAGAAAAGGGGAATTTCCTAAATTACTTATTTGGGATCCCTGCCATTCAAAAATGTGTTGATGTGCCATTAATGGTGACCAGATTCCAAGCTTTAAAAAAAGTATGAAAATAGGATGGTCACGGTGCTCGCGCTTGTGTGTGCAGAGTTATGTGTAGAATGGATAATGAGAAATGGGTATTGTTTCACAGCAGCGATGAGAATATAGTGTCTGACCGTTTTCATTCACGTCAATTATGGGGAGATAATACTAGCGTTCGTTGAATTCTCTGTTTGTGCATAATAATAGGGTTGGTTTGATGCCAATTATTGATCTTCCCGTACAGCATGTATATTACAGGAATTGTTCTCCATGGTAAGGTTAAGATTCATCACATTACATGTTTTTATTTTTATTTTTCGTGTATAGTTAAGGAAAACTTATGGATATATTTAACATTACCAGTCTATATGTAGATACTTCGTGTTATAGGATGAATTATTATCGCATTGCGTTGTTGTACTGTGCGATAATTGTAGTGGTAAGGTCCTATGCAAGAATGCAAGAATAATGCATAATAATAGTCAAATGTAATAAGTAGAAAACTCACATAGGTATTTTTGGTTTTTGTACAAATCTACTTTTGGTATTCAGTTTTTTGCTAACCGATTCTATTGCACGACTAAGGTATGTACGTGAATTACTCATTTCAGGATATTTTATTCAAATTTTTCTGATGCTAGGGTTATAGTTTGCAAACGAAATAGAAATTAATTGGCTGTGAATTATGTAAATGACTTTATTCATCATTTACTGACTAAAGTCTGGTATGTATGATGAATGGTTACATTCACAACCCTTTACATTAGTAGAAAGAAATGATAATATTCTCCACATTGTGAAAAAACATTTCGACAAAACATCAAGGTGTGCCAAACCCACATTATTATAAAAAATCTCATCTCCACAAGTTATATATACCTAAGAATCATTTGAGGATACGTTCATGGTACCTTGATAGGCAGTGTGTGATAAAGGATATTATGTTCTTACCAGTCGCGAATTCAATTTTAATTTAGATAGGATACCACTATGTATCCATTTTTATTTACTATAAATAAAAATCATCATGAAATGTTTCGTCAATATTTATACTAATTGGTGGCATTTCAAAATACGGCACCATGTACGACAGCTTTCACCGTATTTATCAGTTTATATGAACGTACAAACATAATTTTCATCAGATTGAGCCCGGTTTCATTATTCCACCGAAGTCCGATCTGAGTTTCGATTAGACTTGCCAGACGTCCTATATTCCAAAGGACAGTCCTATATTCTGGCCCTTGAAATTAAAAAATATAGGACAGTCCTGTATTTTCAAAATGTGTCCTATACGTCCTGTATTTTGACATTTTGAAATCCGAAATAACGAAACCACTTTCACCTTCTCAGTTTGCGTAGAAGATGTACAAGTACACACATAATATGTATATTTTCTTCACAATGCCCCCATACTATCCACTGAAAGCTGCTGTCATGCGTGGAAAATGTTGCACAAACAACACCGACAAGCATAAAACAAGTCACCAAGTCAAACAAAACCCCTAGTACTCACCAAGTCAAGTCGGCTAAATTAGCTCCCAGTCCCAGCAGAGCAGTTTCTAAAGAAAATGAATTGTTAGCTTTAACGGTGATTAACTGGAATTTTCAAAATGGCGACCAAAAGAAAGTGTTCTTTAAATGCTGAATTAGAGGCAGAGTTTCCTTTTCTAGAAAAACGTCCTCATTTGACAGATACAGTTGGTGGTGTTTTCTGTAAGTTATGTAATAAGACATTTTCAATTGCCAACGGAGGAAGGTCACAAATTACCCAACATGTTACTACCCAGTTTCACCGAACGTGCGAGGTTGCTAAGGCAACTTCAAAAACAGTTACAAACTTTTTTTCTCCCAAGACAGCTTCTCAGGTGGAACTCGATCTTGCTGCTAAAGAAGGAGCATTAGCTTATCACACTGTCATTCACGACCACAGCTTCAATTCTGTTACGTGTACATCTAATTTTATTAAAGTTGCATTCGATCAAAAGTTTACCTGTGGGAAAACCAAGTGCGAAGCTATTGTTTCAAATGTGCTGTACCCGGATGAAGTAGAAAAATTAACTGAAGACTTAAAAACTGTAAATTTTGTTAATGTTTCTGTGGATTGTTCCAATCATAAGAGTACCAAACTTATGCCAGTTTTGGTTCGTTTTTTCTCAAAGACAGAAGGTGCTGTGACAAAGTTACTGGACATTCATTCATTAACCGGAGAAACGTCAGAATTGATGAGTGACAAAATTATGGAAACGTTAAAAAAATATAAGATTGCTGACAAAGTTATTGCGTTCTGTGCTGACAACGCTAATGTCAATTTCGGAGGAGTTGCTCGAGGAGGAAAAAACAATCTTTTCGTCAAGTTAAAAAATGAAACGAATCGTGACTTGATTGGGATTGGTTGTGTTGCACACATTATTCATAATGGGGTTGGAGCGGCCGCAGATGTCATTCCTTACGATTTTGAATCCCTCTTGAGGAAAATATACAATCACTTCTCCGTGTACACAGTTCGAGTAGAGAAGTTAAAGGACTTTTGCGAATTTGTAATGATTGAGTTTAAAGTTCTATTATCGACCTGCAAAACTAGATGGTTATCTTTAGGGCCTGCTTTAGAAAGAGCTTTGCAGCTCTACGATGCATTAAAATCTTACTTCTTGTCTGAAAATAATTGTGCTGTTCTTAAGAAACTGTTTGAAGACCCAAAATCAGAAGTTTATATGTGGTTTCTTCAAAGTCAGCTCCATGTCTTCAACGAAGCTATCAAAAAAATTGAAAAGGAGTCTGTATCTGCAATTGAAACAGCAAGCGTTCTTCAAAATCTTATCGAGTCGCTACAGCTACGGAGAAATGAGAATTTTGTGGGACTGAAAACTAAGCAAGTCTTAAAAAATCTTGTTGACTCGGGTTTAATCAGGGAAGAAGAATTTTATGAAATTGCGGATAGTTTTTACAAATCGGCAATTGACTACATACAACTCTGGATATACCCGATTGAAGAACTGAGAAGTTTGAAGTGGATAAACTTGTTTTTGTCACCAAAGTGGGCTGAGGTTGAATCGTCATTGGCCTTCCTTCAGGAGAAAGGAGTAGACGTTAATGATAATTTGCTCATCGATGAAGTCAAATGCTTGCAAGAGTACGTGACAAAGGAGAAATTAGAAGAATGGGCAGGCGCTAACATTTCCGTAGCTGACCGTTGGACTCAGATTTTACGGCATTTCCAGTCGGTACAAATTCGAAGTGCAAACCTTGAGAAAATAGTATCATTTGCACTTTCTTTACCTGGATCTAATGCTTCAGTTGAGCGTGTTTTTAGTTTAGTCAATAATTATTGGTCTGATAAGAAAGGGAACCTTGCAGTGGAGACGTTAGTAGCTGTAATTACACTAAAGGTTAATACTAAACAAAACTGTGGAAAATTTTACGAAAATCTGAAGAAGAAAACATCCATACTGAAAAAAATCCATTCCTCCAACAAGTACTTATGATTTTATATGGTAAGATAAGTTAACCCGTTAATCTCGTTTCATCCCATAATTATATTATTTCTATTAATTAATTCACCTGTATTTATGTATAGGTATGTATATACCTACGTACACATATATACAGAAATATATTAATATTGTCCTATATTCTCCCTCGAAAAATCTGGCAAGTCTAGTTTCGATTAAATGGAGTACCTACCTCGTCATTACTAATGTAGGACAGAGATTGCGAAGCACGGGATGAGTCAGCTGAGATGTCACGTTCTTTTTATTATAAGCACCGAAATGTTATGTGTACCTCATCTCATATTTTTCTCGGTGAGCTATAACATCCGATTTATGTTTCCTTTCATCCGAGGATGGACCACACCTCCAAAATCATACCTCTGGTCTCGTTCTCGTAGTCGGACTATCGCACGTTAATCGCAAACTACGCCTCTCTTCTCTGTGCGCATACGTCGACCGTATTCCATGAAAAATGTAACAATGAGCATCATACCATAGTGACAATGATTCCCACTTGACTTCCCTTCCAATCAAGTATTTATACTTATTGTAACTCCACTTCACAATAACCTTAAGTAAAATATTAACACAGTTTACTAATATCATGAATTCCTTCTTCCTGAATTTCTATTAATAAATGGTAACCATTGCATGTGACATTAATGTATTTACGAGGCTACTAATTATGCTGTGTTGAATAATCATCAGAAAAGCGCACTACTGCTAAAGTTGCACTTCCCAATACAATTATACTTTATAGCACTTTCTGTGCGCATATTACACGGCTATCAATATTAAATTTAATTGACGTTCCAAGGGCATGATTCATGCCGCATGAAACAAAAAAAAAGTTTTACCTACGTACTGTGTACTACGTCTAAAGAAAGGTGAAGCTGTGTGCTGGCCTACCATAATATGTATGTAAATATGGTTTCATAATTGTTATTATCCATTTGTTACATTGTTTGGATGCTACCAATAAGTAAGTTAATGTTCCTATGCTACTCTGCTAAAGTATTCCCATTCCTTATAGATTTGTTTACCAATGGGGCGGATGAGAAAACAATGTCGATCAGCTAATTAGTACATAAATTAGAGTCATAACATAAGAAATTAAATTCCACGCATGTTTAGCCACAATATACTTAGTGGCTCAACTTTTCATAACATAAAAAAGGTATGCAACTCATCAACGAAATACATACTTTCTACAATTGAATTGGATGAATGAAAACAAAATCGCTAGTCTCTGCAAAATTTGTATCGGGTTAGCAATGGATATTTTAAAGAGAGTAAAAGGTTTCTTCGTGATTTCCAAAACTATCGGGGTGGATGGAAACATTGAACAGAATTTAGAACTAGACCCCCGTCAGAAGCAGTCAATCTGTTTTCTTGAGTTTTTCTTTAATTGCTGTTACTACTTATTCTTTTCTCCGCTACGTGTGACATGGGAGGAGCAACGCGGAGTCTACAGTTGGACCTCCAATTGGCTACAAAGTGTAAATCAAAGCATCAAACATAATTACTAAATTATTAATGGCATGTAAAATGATATTGTTTGTAGCTGCTACATGTTCATTAATTTTAATTTCAGATTATCTGTGGGTTACTCCATGCCATGTTTTTAAGAGCGCTTGTATTAAACCACCTACATCTCTCCACCAAGTTCCAAAAAATTAACACCGAACTCGTGGGGGTTTGTTTTGCACTTGCCAATAGTTTCGGTGCCCTTCTTTTGGGAATTCTTTTCATGAGATTAGTGTGGCTAAAGAGGGATGACGTCATCAAGCTATTGACTATCACGAAGGTGGATTATGTTGGGAAAATCAGAAATGTTAGACGAGTTAGCCACGTTATTTGCATCATCAAGTTCCTAACTGTCTTTAGCCTCGTGTGTTTCTCATATTTGGACTTTTTAACACTTTTCACATGGGAATGCCCTGCAAAGAAAGTGGCCTACATGATAGGCTCCGAAAACGTCACCGACTTCCCAGGCGAAACGATGGGCCAGATAGATGGAATTTGGAAATGGGTTATCTTTGCATTAAGAACTGGCCTTGGTCACGTAGAAAACTTTTGCTTCTCCGTGGTAATATTTACATTTCTTCTTAGCGCCTCCCTTCTTACATTGGCGTGGGATTTTAAGAATCAACTCCGCCAGAAAAACACGGCCGAGGGATTAAACATTTTCCTGCAATTGAAAGGAAAGATTGCTTTAATTAATGAATTATTGGGTAGTCACTTTCTGGCCTTTTACGTATGCGCCGTTTGCTTTTACTGTGAATTTCCTGAAGTGGTGTTGGGAACAAATTTTCAAACATCACCGTACACATTAGTTGTATTTTTTGTTGTAACAACAATGATTTGGGTAGCATTTGCTGAATTTCATCGATATATTAGCAGCACTTACATGAAGTGGTACGAAGAAAATGTTTACAGGAATATGTTTCAGTCTGAAAAGACGTGTTGCAAATACTCCAATATTGAAGGGGAATGTCAAGAGTTATCTGTGGAATACGAGAAATTTGTCAGCAAATGTGTTTTAAAAGTTAACACTGTGAGGAGTGAACTCTTCATGAATCCCTTGGCTGTCTCATGTCGATTCTTTACGGTTACCTACACACTTTTGACATCGGTAAGCTGATGATCTGAATGATGTCTAAGGACGGCTAATATCCGAAAATGACGAATTTTATTATTTTCTGTCTTCCATAGATTCTGGGTCTGGTCGTTACGTATTCAATTATTATCATACAGATACGGATTAAGGCCAAAGAATAATCCGCTGGCTCTTCTTAAACTTTCAACAATTCTAAATTACATACTCAGACTTATTGTTAGAGAGAACGGTGAACTGTATTATGCTTACACTCAAGCTTGATTAAACACTATTACGAAAATATTAAATCTTTGCTTACGCCATTCAGTATGATCTTTCTGCAGCTCGTACATTTCACAAGCACAATGCTATAATAAAGTAAAACCCAATGCTATTGAAGGAAGTGAAAATGAAGAAAGGAAGAATGTTCGTTCGTTTTATCATTTGCTTATTTGTAGGCAATGGTGTTGTATATTATGCTTAATATGTTGGCTTATAATTAACTGCAGCTTTTTAATGGTGGCAGCCAAGCTGTAGTTTAAATTGGTGATCTGAATCGTTTATGAAATACGAGAAATGACACACGTTCGCTTCACGTAAGATCTTTCACTTTTCCTGAATTACAAATAGCATAACAGAATGATGGATAAGAATAATTGGATGTCATTCATTGTAGATTCTGAAAGCAATATATGAGTTAGTGGCTTGTTGGCCCATTCTTGAGAGAGGTATTTTTGCTATAATACATATACATATATTATTTGTACATACCGATTCAATCATTGGATTCCATTACAATGTTCTGCAACATAAACATCTAACTAATTGACATTGCTTGCGTATTATTGGATTTATTGCTAAATTGGATAAAAATGAATGTATGGTCACCACCAAATTAAATGTCATGAACAGCAGCAATAAGTCACCGTACCACGCGAGACACTAAAGGCAATAGGAAACTATTTGTCATCCAGTCACAGTCTTCGCCAGTTCAGTGCATCATGTAGCAAATAATAGTTCATCATAACCATTTTATTACAAGTAAAGATTCATGGGAAGTAAAGCTCAAGCAGTCATGGAAATTTTGATGAAAAAATGACCTTCTTCAAAGGCACAAAACGTATTGAAGCAAATGAAGATTCCCGACAAAACCAGCCAATTTGTCTTCTCAAGTTTTTCTTTAATTGTTGCTACTGCTTGTTATTTTCACCATTTCATGTGACCTGGGATAATAACCAAGGACTTAATAATTTGACCTAAAGCTGGATACAAATGTAACAAGTTTAAAAAAATCATATCACTTTGCTCTTTCCAAAAATGTTCGGAAAGAGTAAAAAACATTAAGTAATGATTCGTAGTTCGACTAACCGACGGGGTAACGGGAGACACGTTCAATAAATAAAATGACATTGACATGTTTTATTCGTAACTTTCTTATCTTTATTTAAAATATCAAAGCAAAAATACCCATAATCGCATCAAATAATTTGGTAGTTTACAAAATAATACTCATTTAATTGAGTAATATGACAATAATAACCGGCTTGAAATAGTCCATCAAAATTTTTATACGGATATAAAAACAAATGTAAGAAATTGGAAAATAATGACCAGAATGGCAACACCACAAAAAATAATTCAGTTGACTACGAAAGAAATTAGTGATTAGCTTTCATTAACGCTAATACCCACCTGTCACACATACGGAAAGGTTTACACATTCCAAATTACATTTATTCATGAATTTTCACAAGGCTAAATCTGACTGACGGCATATTGTCTCGCCTCATCGCAAACACTTCTCGCTCGTCATTTTCAACAGTGTCAATGGTTAGTTTCACAGTCTGTAGTTTCGGTAGTTTCATCCAGTCCACCTTGTCACGGAAGTTGTTGACATAATCGATGAGCATTCCATAGTTGCTGGGGCGAAACCGTAAGAGGTCGGGTGAAAAGGTAACAATGGGTGTTAGCTCCAAGCAAAATGTTTCCAAACTTGTCAGCGACACCAAAAGTGGTTCCAGTTCCAAGTGTAACCCCTCCCAGTCTGAAGTAGTCAGATTCAAGCTCTTGAGTTTCGGTAAGTTCAGTTCCAACTTTTGAACAGTTCCTGCAGCCTTTTGAATATCAGAAAATTTGAACCACAGGGACTTTAGTGTACGGCCGAACTTGGCTACTCCTTCAGAAAACTGGTTTGTAGTGGGACGAACAGAAGCACTGCCATAAAACCGCACGAACAGGTTCTCCAATTTCCATTTCGTTACATGTGCAAACTTGTCCCAGTGCTTGGCGTCATCAAATTCACATTCAAATGTCGATAAATTTGGTAAATCAATTTCCATAACGCCGGATGTCGGTATAAAGGATCTACGGGAAAGTCCCAATTGCTTGACATGTATGTTGTTGCTTAAAATGGTATAGTTCAAATGGGTTTCCAAAAATCCTTCAAAGGTCACAAGATTCTTAAATTTGGGGAGTATCATTTTTCCAAGGTGCTCATTCCAATATCCAGGTTTCACCGCGGTGATCCAGGTGTACAATGCGAGAGATCGTAAATTTGGAACCAGGGAAAACCACTCGGATAAGCACTTGTACACAGCCATGCGATTTCGCAAGTTGTCATTGTCGCTTGCTGATCCACCCAAACGCACCGTCAAGTACCACACCTGCTCCCCCACAAGTTTTAAGAATCGTTTAACCGTATTGGAATAGTTTGTCCAGTTCTCGGAATCGAAATCAACTTCAGGAATAGATGAGATGACAAGGCCACGAGATGGAATTGGGTTGTAGCTGGTTTTTCTTTGTAGTCCACTCGAAATTATCTTAAGTTTGCCAGTCCATCGAGTGTCATCAAACCTGTAGTCGTAATGGATTTGGAACGGGAACGGCGTATAATCTTCCTTGTAGGGGGATAGAAACCCGTTTTTGGTACCGAGGTCCGAATGGGACGAATCCTGTTGCATGATGAGATCAACAGACTCTTTCCAAGACTTGCAGACAAGGCGACAAGAGGTCAGCAGGGGGCGCAGGTCTTCCCAGAACATACAGTTGTCATCGGGCTCTCGTTCCTTCTCAATAATTATCTTGAGGACCTAACGAACATAAAACCCGTGTGGATTAGAAACTTTCAAACTCTACAATATAACTTGTTAGACAACTAATTTTAACATGACTTAAGTAAGAATTATGTACTTACATCTGGGAAAAGATGCAATACTTTGTCTCCCTGTGTCAAAAGCGAGGTTGTTGTCCTTTCAGCCGTCCTCCGAAGGTAGTTTTGGATTCTCTCCTTGCGCAGTGCCTGATTTAAATGTTGGACCTGAACCCGGAGCTCCCTGGAGGTTCCAGTTTCCCGCACAAGGTCCCGCTCCAGCTGACTTATCTTCTCGGTCAGGATCTCATTTTCCTCGCCCTTCCGTGCCAGCACCACCAGTTTTTCAATTCCGGTCTCCAGTTCAGCCCGAGTCTGGAGAATTTCAGTTCTACATTGATCGGATGTTGAAGCACTAACTGAAGGAGCTTGTTCGCCAGTCACCGTGCCCGAACGCAGGTCATTGGTCCGAATTATTAGCTTATCTTGACGCAGGAGCTGCGTCTCGGTCTGTTTTGATAACTTCTTCGCCTTTCCCGCAGCCTCCTCACTTCTAGTCCCCTGGCGCCTCTTCATTCTTCCTAGATCGTCGTGGCTAACGACTGAAGTCCAATGGAGTAATTGACTGTAAACAAACAAGACAAAAAGAAGACTAGAAAGAGATAGTTATCATAAATGCATAATCACGGATTGACGGATTAACCTAAAACCAAAAAACACTAAAAATCTTAAATTAACTTTAATTAGTATTCTAGCTCACCTGTGTCACTCCTCCAATTACAAGGTTTTCTCAGGAACTTCTGCTGCTGGCTTTTTTATTAGTTGACACCGTTAAGTCGACACAAGCACAAAATAAATGAAATAAAACTGCAGTTTTAATTATAGAAAGGAGCTGACTTTAATTTCGTTAATTTAATGATCGTTAATTAAACTGACTGTGGAAAATGCGATCTGTTTACGCCTTGTCTAGTTTACGCTAATTTTGCAACTGGTGGATAATAATATTAATTATAATTATATAATAATTATAAAGTAGACGAATGGATGGAAGATGAGAAGTCGGGAGAGGGAAAAAATATTTAAATGATACGCTTTGCCGCCTTCAAATTTTCAAACTAATAAAATATTGGTTTGTCTAATAGCAGGGATGCTTGGGGTACATTGAGGCTACTACACTTTTACATAAACGACACACGGGAGTAATAATGCAAGGCAATCGACACCAGTTAGTATTTAGTTACTCTTTTTACTTATTAGTCAGTCAGTCAGTCAGTAACAGCATTGAATGATAACCAAAACACAAATATTTTTTATATATGTATCAATTACAATTATTATTATTACAGTTAAATTACAATTGTATTTTCTAATTATTGTTCTGAAAAGAACGCTTCGTATACTCCAAACTAATCGAGACAAACAATATACCGCTCGCCACTACTGACCATGCTGTGACCATCATGCTCCCCCGCATATCCCCGGCTCCTCCAACGCCACCCGCATCCTCAGTTTTCGGCTTATCAAGTCCCTCTTGATCTGTCTCGCCAGTGTCGCCAGTGTTTTCCGAAGTGCACATTTCCGTTTCCCTATCCACAAACACACACGCATTTCTCGTGCAGTCGCCACCATACTCATCCGTTCCGTAGTGTTCTGAAATGAGTCTCTGTTCTGCTTTCGTCAACGGCAACAGCTCGACCATGTTGGGTCTGCAGGTGCCTATGTCCAAATATATAAAAAAATTAATAATATTTAAAGGAGAGCGGCGGAAGAAGATAAGGATAAATTGGACAAGTGATCAATTACTTTTCTCAACGTAGCAGTAATCCGACTCATATTCTTTCCCGTCAACCGTAGTCCTCCTTGGGGCCGTGCCCTTGACACAGTCGCATTCCATCTTATCCCCGGAACATGTCAGCAGTTTCGTCTTATCACAAAAGCCTGCTCCACCATCCGCCTCCCTCTCTTCCTCCAGCGTCGTCAAAAATTTGTACTTGTTCAAACTCGAATGGGAGCGACCCGTCTTTTCCCAGTTTCCAATTTCCGACTCCAGCTCAAAGCGACAAGGCTGGCCCCTTCCCAAGTGGGCGTACTCCACCATTTTCTCGAACTCCTGGAGTCCCCTCCTGTCCAGATTTGGACCCTCACACTTGCCAAAAGGAATCCCGTCCATGGTCTCGTGACAACAGCGCTCCAGCCTTTCTGACATTGAGCCCAGGAAGCAGTCGGCAGGGTACATGTCACGGTCATCACTGTAGTCTTCGTAGCAGACCATGTCATCAGGACAGCTGCCCCTGGCGTCCCTAGTCGGCCAGCACCCTGCGTCAGGATGATCCTTGAGGATCAGATATTCGTAATTGTTTTCCTCATCTTTCCACTCCGGCTCTGCGACTCCGACCGAGTCCACAAATACTTGAAAGTTTTCAAATGCTGTCATGTCCATGTTCCTGCCGGATAATGAATAGGAGCCATCTGAAGTTACCGGAAGAGGAGAATACCAGGGTCCACCGTTGACGTCATAGCACTTGGGAGACCTTTTATTAGCTTCCTTGAAGCGACACTGCGTTCCCCTCTGGCAGCCCAGCGGCTTCTCCAGATTGAAGATTAAGCGATACAACTTGCTTGCCAGGGCAGAATGTTGGGGGTCATTCCCGTGGTCAAGGTCGATAAGAGCGCAAATCTCGTTCTGTCGAATAAGGCATCTCTTTAAGGGACTCCCAAACTCAATCGCCTGCATCGAGGTACCTTCAGGACACTCGCATTTCTTTGTTGTCGGCTTGCAGATCAATCCTTGTCGATAGTCACAAAATTGGGCGTCACTGCTGTCTCGTGTCTTGTAGGCGTTGAAAGTGAACTTCTTTTGGAAGTGCCAGGTCACGGAGCTGTTGTAGGGATCTTTGTACTCGAGCGTGTAGTCTGGATTGCAGGGGGCATTTTCATTCAGGGTGAGTCGGGGAAGGACTCCGTGCTGGAAGGCGACTACAAAGGTGCGGTAGAAAGTGGAGGTGCGGTACTTGTTTTTGACGAGGGGCTCCAGGAATATGGGACCCAGCTGGGCGTCCGTCATCAGCTGACCATTCTTGCGGAAGGTCATCCAGCCAATGGCCTCTCTGAGAAGCTGGACTCTGGGAATGGCGTCACCTGAGCTCCTCTTTCTTCTGGAGTGGAGGAGGGAGCTATTGACACTGGAGGTGATGAGGATCAGAGGAAACAGGAAGAACAATGTACGCATCTTGGTTAAGTTTGACCAAAACAGTCATAAAAATGACCCAACTTTAATCAACGGTGGAAATTGTAAGGAATTCAAAAATAATGTTTGAAAAAATGTAATTAATTAAAATTATCAACAAAATTGGTATCTATGCCATTCCCAGGCAATCAACTTTATTATTCGATCTTGTACATATTTTTGCAATGAAATCATATCTTCAAATTATTATGATCATCAGTTATAACTTATAACATTATTTTCTACTCTTCATCCCCAAACGGTTTCAAATGAGGACAGGAAATAGCCTTGATATCCCCCAAGGACGCTGACGCGGCGTCATCAAACTGCTCATTCTCATAGCATTTGCACCATCCCTGCTCCATTTCCAGCGGAAGGGACCTCAAACTCTCCGTCCGTCCCGACTCGGTATCCTCCCCAGAATGATCCACCAGCTCCTTCTCCGAAGATCCCGCTGAGGTCGTCAGCGACAATCCCGAAACATTACTAACCTTCCGGAGAATGCTGCTACCCACCTCTGCAGCGCTCTTTCCACTTCGATAACAGGCCAAACAGTTCTCTGCCAGCATGACCAGAAAGGCGATGAAGTGACCGCAGAGGAGGAGCACCAGACACAGCTTCAGATCCCCAATGTCCAGTCCGCGGTCCTTTTTGACCACTCCCTTGATACGGTTCGGATTCTTGACGGCCGCCTCGTGTAGAAGGGAGTCGTACCATTTTTCGATGATGCCAGCGTTCTGAAGACGCCTGATGAGCTGTCCACAACAAAAATAAAAACAATCAGTGTCATAGGTCATAGTATAAGATGACCCTACCGGACTTACCTCGTTAATTTTCTCCAGGAATGGCGAGCCAACGGGCATGACGAATCCCACATTGTACCTTGTCGGACACTCTTTGGTGACATGGATCAAAGAAGAATGTCCATTAAAATATTTCCCCTTCTCGTAATATCTCAACAACTTGCCACTATCCAACAGCGCAAAGTCGCCGTCCAGCGCGACCCGATCCAGCATGGCCGTCGCGTTGTCAACAATCATGAATCTGTCGTAAAAATCCTCGTCCACGCTCTCCGACGTGTTCGAAAACGCCTTGAGCACCTCGGGATAGCCGCCCCATTCCAGCCCAGCCGCGGTGAGCTGCTTGAGCGTATCTATTTTGAAGGCATTTGGACCGACTGTCAATGACACAATTAGCGCGACTCGGTACAGGATGCAGGCCAGCCAGCAAAAGATGAGCCATGACACAATGAAGCTGCGGAGGGCGTGGCTTTTGGCGTGCGGTGCCTTTTGCGCGGAGACCAGGGAGCCGAGCGCGTACATTATCCCGCGGCCAACGGTTAATGATTTGTCCATTCCGAGGGGTCGGGTGATGATGGTGAATGTGGGGCCTGCAATGATGGCCATGGCGAGGACGCAGGCCCAGACCTGCCAGGAGAAGGGGAGGACGAGTCCGAGCCAGTGCTGGAGGGCTTCGGGGCGGGGCACTGCGAAGCAGCCTTGATCCTGGTCGTATGGCGTGGACACGTCAACGGCCTTTTCCCGGTTGTCTAGGAGGAAGACACTGGCGAAGCCAAAGTCGGCATTTCGCTGCGTCTCGCCGATAAGACCGGTCCATGTGTTGTTCCCAAGCTGAAGATAAGCAATTAAAAGAAAGTTCTTAACTAAACGGATAATGTATTTAATTTTGTACATTTTTATGGCGACTTACATCAACTCCCCAGCGCTCCCCCTCAGGAGGCTCGAAAAAGTTGTAGGTAAAGTTGAGCAGTCTGGCAAGCTCCTGGAGAAGACTCACCTCCAGACCCGTGTAGTCGTACCGACCCGGTCCCACCTCCTTCTTGATGACCAGAGGTGGAAAATCAAACACGCATATCTGTAGCGTATGACCCCGCAAGTTGTCAATTTTCTCCTGGTAGAGGGGTCGCATTTGCTGCAGCTCCCCGTTTGTCCATCTGCCGACGTAGGATTCTTTGCCGTGACCTTGTTCGGGATAGGGGTCCAATGCGACCACTTGCAAATCCATTGACTAAATGAATATTGAATCATTTAGTAAAAATTTAATTAGCATCTACTCAAGTAATTATTTATCATAGCAATTCAAAGATGCAATTCATTATAAGAAAGAGAAATACAGCAGCAGGTTCAATATTTTTTATAAAATTAGTTTTATATTTTTGCTCAAGCCACCCCGAAAAACCTTATTTAAAACAAATCTCACCTTAGTAGTTTTTTGTTTGTGGGGTTTTGTGGGGAAGGAAACCATTCGAACAGGGTCGATTGGTTCCAGAGAGAGTCGGGTAAATCACAATATTATCTACCTAGCTTACCTTTAATATTGCGGTAATATTTTCCCCGTCGTAATACTCTGATTGCGTCATGTTTACCATACTCGTCGTGTTATCTTTGACGGCGACTTCCGTTACCACCACCCCGTTAAAAATATTGTCCCTTTCCAGCAACGCAAGAATTCCCTGGATTTACCACAGGCATGCTCATTAAAGTTATACATATGAACTACGAACAAATGCATATGTTCACAGTGCCCCATAATAACATTATTAAGGCTTATGTAAATACATACCTTTGTTGGAAGCAGCGACTTTTCCTTGACCATGACCATCACTCTCGCCCGTCGATTCCACCAGGGATACACGCTCATCAGTCGCAAAATATTGTCAAATCCGTTCTCGTCCTTCACAAAGACCAGAAATGCGTTCGCCTTTGGGAGTAGTTTGTGGGTGAAATGATCCGCAGGCACTGTAATTTAAGAACAGGTTAGGAGGAAATTACTGAATATGGGATAGAAAAAAATAATCCAGTTTAAATTTAATTAAATGAATTCGGTGGATACTAGTTCGAATTCGTTTCCCAATTTCCTCGTCCAGCGGAAGAAAGTAGGAGACAAACGCCTTGTTCGTGCCCACCGTTAGCTTCATGATCATGTCAGAAATTTCCCAGGATTCGTCATAAATCAAGACTATCTGAAAAATGATTAATACTAATGAGCAATTAGATGGGAATTGTTTTCCTAAACTTCCACTCTGCTTGTACTGACCTGCGGGCTATCCATAAAGTATTCATTAGTGACAAGAGTCAGAAAGTCCTCAATTCCGGTAGAAGTACCCAATCCGCCAAATCCGGTCGTGTCCTCAGTGCACATGGTTATCAGGGCACTTGCAATGGCCATACTTATGTTCAAGTTTGGATTGTGGTAGTATGCCCTACAAGCTAAATAACTGTCCATGATTGATTACTTTGTAAGATGGTTTGGAATTTAAAAAATATTTTCAAAGTTCCTCTGATAAATGGAATAATATTGAATCGCCACCGCAAACGCAAAATGAAACAGCCACCAGGTTGGTCTTCCAAATACCCACTAATTTTTATTCCAAATAGTTCTCGCAAATAATCATGTTGGTTGGATGGAAATTTCATGGAAATGAATATGAAATACAAATTACCTTGTGTATTCCTAATAGAACGCCACTGACGTTGTAGTATATTTAATTATTCTCGTCCTCGTCAAAGTTTCATATTGACTTTTTTGCGCTCAATCCCGTCCAGCGTCATTCCATGAACCTGATTTATTTATTGGAAACGGATATAGGAACGTCAAGTCAGTCTCATTTTTTCGGAACATACAAAACCGTTGATCAAGTTTGGAGAGGATAAAATAGCAGAAACATTCTCTTCATTGTATTGTGTTGTGAATAATCCTGGTAAATATTTAATTTAGGCAAGTGACCAGACAAGCTTCTTTGTTGTTTCAAGCTATTTCTTTTTTGCTCATGCAATTGACAATGATTGTCAGTTCCAGAATCGGTGTCACATTGATCGTGGCTTATTTTAGAAATAGACATTCACGATATCGCAGGGCACGTTGCACAAAACTCTGCCCCTTTTTAGAAAGCTAAAATACGCGACAAAAACTCAAGAGGATACATAAGTGTATTATTTACAACATAACAAGTTGATGTGCTGAATGAAAGTCATGATTTCTGTGCACGTTTTCGTTATCACATCAACTCAGTTTTTTGCTGGGGAATTGACATTATTAACATGAAGAATAAATCGGAGCATGAACATGCATTATTAAATGGGTGCATAAGCTAATTTTATTGATCAATAACGAAATACGACAAACATAGTGTTTGTTATGTCTCTAGCTAAAACCCGTGTCGTTGCTTATATTTTTAGAAAACGTATACAGTAAAAGTAATGACAAAAAAATAAAGTCATGCAATAAAAAATGAACGTAGACCGTTACAAAATGCAAAATAGATTGGAGATGGCGAGCATCGATCTCGCTACCTCTCACATGCTAAGCGAGCGCTCTACCATCTGAGCTACATCCCCATTGTTGACAACATTGTTGATAAATTGTAACACATAAATGGTCACATTAACAATGAAGATCAGTTATTGTAACATTTTATTGTTTAAAAGTCATGTATCCTTCACTGCCGCTACAACATGTAGTTAAAGAAGCATGCACCATAATAACCAAGTTATCAGACGATACAAATTGTTCAGTTTTACCGTATGATTATTATGGTCAGTAATTTGCAATGACGAGCTGCTAAAAGTGAATGCAATATTATGGGGCAAAATGATACTCATGATATTGCAAAAAAATTTGGATGATGAGCAAAAAATGGCTTATAAATGGCTATGAAATTAGCGAATTCGAATAATTTATTTTGAGATTGAAATTTGCATGATGGTCGCAAATATGAAGGTGTAGCACTTATCCGAGATTGAGTTGTTGTTTGCTAATTAATATTTTTTTAGAAAATGAAGCAATTAACGACGAATTTACTTCTTGTAGTAAGCACCATATCCGTATCCGAGTCCTCCGTAGCTGGCAAGACCTCCAGCGTATCCTCCGTAACCGTAGCTAGAGTAGGCTGGGTAGGCTCCATAACCGCCATAGTATCCACCGTAGTATTGGGCGCTGGAGACAGCGATGACGGCGGCGAGGAGGAGAATGGCGAACTGTAAATTTAAAATATAAATTTAAATAACATTTTTAATACACGAGACGGATTACCCACTTGGGAATTGAAACAAGACATAATTTTTTACAGAGAAATGTCGGCTCTTGGGATACTTACAAGGCGAGACATGTTGAAAGATGAAGAGTTTTTGAAGACGAACTTCGAGTTGTTTTATGAGTTGTTTGGATGAAGCTTGGCAAGCGACTTATGCAATGGTTGACTTTGTCTGAGCTATTTATACAAAATGCAACATTGTCGATGAATTTTCCAGTTTTTTAAATCCAGTTGGCTTGACCAGCCTCGTTGGTGTTTCGTATTGAATATGTGCCTGTTATACTAAAGATTGCGTAAATAAGGAGCCGACTGTGATCATGATGATGAGGGCCGTTAATGAACCAGGAAATGATCTTCCACAAGATTCCAGAGGCATGTAATGTACAACTAAATGCAAATATAATATGCAATGAAAAATGGAGTCATTATAAGGGAAGACAAAAATAGCATAGGTAAATCGTATTATGTCAGAATACATGCACTATAAAGAGCAGGTGTCAATGGGATTGCATGTATGCAATTACCTTCATTACAATGTAATCATAACATTTCCACCAACTTTGAATGTATGTAATAATGGTAACTTGAACACAATATATTACCTACATTTTTTGTCTAGCAACGACGAAAACAGAAACTTGTTTTCGGGCTACCATAATAATCTGTTATGATACGCTACGCTACTCTGCTCTAGAAAAAAATAAAAATCAATACAATGAATGTCTAGTATAATTACGCATAAAGGATACTTTGCAACAACAAAACAGCAATTTATTCTTTAAAAATTGAAGGAATCCAAAATCAGAACGCATTAGAAACGAAATGTCAAAGTTCAAATCGTGAGTATCGATGCTCCAACCTTTTTCATGTAAAATGGTTGCTCTTTAAAATAAATCGTTGATAAACTGTAAGATTATTAGTTAACATATTTTATGCATAGTGCATAAAAATGACAATGACAAGTTATCATGTTCAACTATGGCATATGAATCATTTTTAATATACCTATATAACAATGAATATTAAGCTTCAAACTAATAAATCAGGTTTTGACATAAAAAATAAATTTGCTCGCTGGAAGGAATTCTTTTAAAATCTCTATTCCAATCAGAGATGAACAAAGTGGGACACACGCACTAGCAAATGGTTGACCCACTCATTGCATAGGTATTACTTGATTTTGCTTTGTCTTTTTTTCCTGTAACAACTGAAATGGGTGCATTGCACAAGATGAAGATTCATTGAAGGCGTGGTGCCGGTTTTTGCATCGCGATTTGGACGAGTCGTTGTTGTTATGACTACTGCGTGTCTGGGAGGAGGGTAAAGGTGCTCTACTTATTGTCAGCGAACAAGTACATAGTATCATAAATATTATGACTAGACCAGAATTTTTTGATGGAGCACGATCAAAGTGCAATCAGATTCTGGAGGAGTAACCAGATTTGTTCCACAAAACTAGTTTTTTCTCTCCTGTGTTCCATACTTCTTCAAACTTCAATATTGCAACTTTGAGCTACATAATCTGTATGCTGCATTGTTTGGTATAGGTATATTATGTAATGATTCTTGAACAGGTTTTTAGCAAGTAAGAAAATGCATGCAAAATATTCATTGTATCCCGGAGTACAATAAAGCAAATGCTGCATGCATTACTCCATTCATCAGGATCACTTCTCCAGACAGGAGGCAAAATGTATAAATACCTGAGCTCGTTGAGAATCCGAATCAGAACCACATTTCAACTCGAAATCATCAGACAAACACATTTGCTTGCAAAGCAGAAACCCAACTCCCAAACTTCAAAATGTCTCGCCTTGTAAGTCTTGTAAACATTAAACATTTTAATTTCTCCAATTAAAACGCGTGCGGTTCAAAATTAGTTACCGATCATTTCCTAACGTGATTTTTGTTTAAATAATTTGCAGTTCGCCATCCTCCTCCTCGCCGCCGTCATCGCTGTCTCCAGCGCCCAATACTACGGTGGATACTATGGCGGTTATGGAGCCTACCCAGCCTACTCTAGCTACGGTTACGGAGGATATGGAGGCTACGCCAGCTATGGAGGACTCGGATACGGATATGGCTACTACAAGAAGTAAACTAGTGGAAATATATTTGTCGTAGTCGACGTTTTTTTCGAAAACGATATTTCGGTTCAAAATTTACAAATCGCTAAAAAATCAGATTAAAATTCAATCTCATTTTTAAATCGAATGATATCATCACACTAGTTTATTCTCTCTTCATTCATACATACCTGTCTGCATTCATTGTTTTGCTACTCACAGATGTTGAGATTTACAAAAAAAAAATTAATGTGATTACATATTACATTATCAGTCGATATTGTTGTTTCTCTTTCCGAGGGACAGCGAGAGACTTCAGAAAGAATGGTTTGCAATTAATTGTTTGGATGATGATTTTAAGATGTGATTTTCGAAATTCTATAATATGGGGCTAAGTGAGACGACGATTTTCTGTGGCTTTCATATTGTTACTTAAATAGTACAAAACTACATACCTAATAATATCATCGAAATAGCAAAAGACTCTTAAAATCTATTTGTTCGTATGACAACGAGAGTTTTATGTAAAAACGTTAAGTTAAAATTACGGAGATTTTTTTAAATTTCACGTCAAAAAAGGTGAAATGGAAAGTATGTGTACGCGTCTACATACCCACATAATTTGTGTATGAAGCTGTTAGCTATTTATAAGCCAAACAATTAATCAATAATTCTCAAAGTTTTACCCGATGAAGTTTTTTTTTTCATTTAAATTGTTTGTTTTCTGTCTCCATTCCGAGCCACGACAAAATCAGTAAACGTAATACCAGCATATCATTTTGTTTTCCTCACTTCAGATAAGTAGATAGCTGATACTTTCATGGTCATACGTTCATGCTTTTAAATATTTGGTTTTGCCAATTAATTAACATTGTCATGCCTGATTTATAATGATAACGCATTAGAATTTATCTGCTGAGCAGTCTAGCGTTAAAGAACATTTCTTTTAAAAATGGAACTGATTACCTTTTTAATGTTGATTGGGGCAGTGTGAGACTACTCACTCAAGAAGTGCAATTTCTTCCAAATTCATGATCCAATATAAATTGATTTACTGGAATAATTCCACAGATTAGTCCTCATCAAACAAGTCATTTCTGTAGTCGGTGCAAGAAGAAAAGTGGACATGTGAAATCCTTGAATTTCTCAAGTTCACATTTATTCTTCTTCTTCTTCACATGACACTTTCATTTCAGAGTTAATCTCAAGTATGACTTTATATTTCTTTGCACATAAAGGGAAAGCCAGAATCAATATCGGGTTTATATTTTCTGTTAACGCCAGGCATCTTGCCACAGTTTCCAAACGCTTCCGCTGGTGTAGTGGTAGTTGGGAAGATTCATTGAACATTGTGCATCGTATTAAAAACAAATTCATTTTTGCACGGAAATCTGTTTTTTAGCAATTTCGTACGATTGAATTATTATTGAAAATCAGGGAGTTTTATGCGGAGTTTTGACTTACAAGGGAAGGTATCGATGTTAGGGCGTCCGGATGGGCTGCCAATTGTGTCACGTACGTAATCGGCGATGCTGAAAACGTTGGAAAAGTTAGATTTTGCGGAATACAAACTCGTAAGCCTCTACACGCAGATGACAGGAGAAAAGCTGTGTTCTCGAGATTGATTAATATAATCCAAATGGATTGACTTGATGTTAGTTTGAATTTATGCTACGAAATTCTAAATTAATTTGTTGGAATTTTATTTTATATTATCTCTTGAAATAGTTTCCCAAAGTGAAACAAATTGTCACTACATGAACTTAAATACGATTAGCCAAACTCACCACAAATACTAAACTTTTGAATATTGCTTTCCAGTTGTCCTACGCATTGCCACTAAATATTTTATATTTAAACTAATTGTATACAAAACATCATTTCACGCATTGAATTTTAGTAGAGTAAATGGAAATTTCAGGGATCAACTTCGCAATAGCATACTTGGATGCTTTCAATCAATCCCGAGAACACTACTTTTCTCCGCTGATTTGCGTGTAGAGGCTTACGACGTTGTATTCCGCAAAATCTAACTTTCCCAACGTTTTCAGCATCGCCGATTACGTACGTGACACAATTGGCAGCCCATCAGGACGCCCTAACATCGATACCTTCCCTTGTTAGAATATTTATTACGGGTGACATCACGGATTACAATATAAATTCCTTATTAAGATTAATAAGATTAATAACTAAGATTAATAATGTAATACTTTGAAGAATTTGCCTGAATTTGAAAAGAAATTTCTAACGATGCCCCGGTGTCAAATACGAAGCAGCAATTTATTAACAAACACATCTTTGCATATGCATACATACATAAGTATTTAATTATTTGTACACACAAACGGCTATTTAGTAAGAACTACAGAACCAACTCTATCCTTTAAATTAATTCAAACACTAATTGAGTGTGCGTCCCTGACTCCTCCAGCTTTTCGCCATTCCATCAGATGCCTGGAATAATCAGTAAAGTAACTTTAGAAAAATCAAATATTACAATTGTTCCGTGTTAACTGAAGTCTTGGAAGGTTATAGGTGAACTTACTTGAAACTTGCCAAATAATCTCAGCTGCTTCAGTTTCGGCATTTGGAGAAGTGCAAGGAGAAAGGTCAGACCGGAGATAAGCGGCTCCGTTGCCGAAGGGTCATGAAGACAGTCACAATCAGTTCCCAAAGAAAGAGATTTCAGCTCTGAAAGCATAAAAAGTTGCAAGCCCGATAATAATAAATGATAATTATAAGCATTTGTTGCGTTTAGAATTGGGTAAATGTATTGCGATGTGTGTTTGGGTACCTTGCAAGTTCTTAATTGTCGGCGAACTTCCATTAATGAGTTGGGCTTCCTCCCAAAAGTCAATGGATCTTCGAAAAGCTTTCACAAAATCAATCATTGCTCGTTTCTTCCCTGGTTCCCGCCGCTTCGCCATAAATTATTAGTCAATCCTCCACTAACGACTAAAGAAAAAGAGCAGCCCAATTTTGAATATACTAAACGTTTAAATGAATCACACTTCTCAAGTATCTTAAGGTAAAAATATTACCAAATGTTTCCCGGAAAGACAAGGGATTGTTTATTCGCATTGTTGCATCACTACAGCCTATAAAGGTTCGATTGGGAAATGTAAATTATGCGGATGAGCACACATCCATTGCCCTGCTGGACTTTTGCGTCAGTAATATCGTGAACCTGCTCATGATGTAATGGCTTGTACGGCGTATTCCTATTCCTGACAAAGGAATGCCGAAAGGAAGTAAATAATTACACTAAAAAAGCCAGCGAGAAGGAAGAGATAAAAATGATTCTCAAGCTTTTAGTATGGGAAATAGTTTCCGTCAAAGGATGACAGATTGATATGCAGATAGTCTAGTATATGACATATAATTGGGCTACATGTTAAGCAAAATATACAGGTGTGTAAATAATTAATGTATTAGAACATGCCAACTACATTTGTTAATGTGAGTGAATGTTTTCTCCTTGAACACCCGAGAACTTGTTGCCCATTCTGATAAATTCACAGCAGTACAATAACGTTTTAGTAAACTGTTGGAACGGATGTGAAAGTTTAAAATGTTTTGTGCATTAGTGGGAGCGTTATATGTACGTATCTAGTAAATTGCTTACATCTTAAGTTCAAATGACATACAATGACGCGGAAATTGGTACTACAATTATTTTTGCAGATTTCCCCCATCACTCTAGCGAATAAAGTCACCATGAAGCATTTACATTCGTAGTCTAATACAGAATGAAGTACTGGATCTGAGGCAGCACGTAATAAAACAACGAACTACAACAATTTAATTTTCTTTTTTGCATAAAGACCATTGCTTCATGCTAAAAATTTCGTTTGAAATCGTAAACAATCATCTATTGCGTTGAACCTAGGATGTGCGTTGAATGTCTCCGACATCTCTGTGTTGTTAGAAAATTGCTTACTCAGCGGAACAAACGTCTTCCTGTCTTTTATTTTGACACCAATCGTCTGAAGACTACTAGAAGAGCACATTGCAAGTGAAAATATCACAGGGCTATACTGGGCTCTCATGGAAGTTTATCAAACCCCTAATAATTGCCTAAAAGTAAAATTGTACTGTTAAGGTACATGGAAGCCAGAATCCGTAAATATGTACATTCGTAGATAAACCATCCTGTTTCGTGATTGTGCATTCGTAAATTCCACAACTAGTCACTAGTCTGTATTGTTTAAAGGAAATACATTTTTGTTCCAATGCATGCTCCCTTTCTTTGATATTATGGTGCATTTCTAGTAAGCTGGTTTCCCAATCCCAGTAAAGTGAAATCTCGCCCAGGAGCTCGGCCGAGTTGCCAATCGCAAAAATTTCAAATGTTGGTACATTATGCTAACTTCTACCAAGTAATGCAATATTAGATTAATGAATTTGGGAAATGAATAGTTTTGACTACTGATGCAGCAGCGGGCTTATTCTGTGAATTAATGGCATGTGCCAAACAAAATAACGAAAACGAACCATAAACTAGCCAAATAACTTAGCTTGCCTTCAACAATAAATTCACCACTGCAAATACCCTCTTTCGCTACCTTATGACTATCGAATGACGAATGAACACTACGGAACATTAAAATGTGGTCGTTAAATAGTGATATGATGACGCAATGACGACGTCATGAGCACTACCCGGAACAATCAGCGTCAATGCAATACTTTGTTCATGTCAATTTACTAATTGTCATGTAAATTGCTAGCTATTGGTTTTTCGTATTAGCCCAAACACGCTTCCTGGATTTCTCACGTAACATATGTAATATCCAGGAAGTGGACACTGTTGATATGTACGTAGTAATACGTACTGTGGCTCAACAGTTGAACTTCCCCGTCTTTAATTTATAATAGCATTTCTGGAATATTCCACCTATCTAACTATGCAACTATTTAATCTTTGTACCCTTACCAAACTGGAACCATTGCTTTAATTATCTTATCTTCTATACATTCTTGTGGATTCCAAATGGCAATACCTTGATTGCGATTTTTGGTTTTTCGCAAAACTGAAATTTATACTTGTCGGATAGTGTATTAATTGCATTACTTCCACACATGCGGCTAGAATCATGATAATTATGTGCAATTGGAAGTTAAACGGTCCAAAAAATTAATTATGCATTACAGATATTGAGTTTCGAAATCATGTAACCTACAACGTGTCCATCTGAAATGCGGGAGAGTAACCTCGAACAAATATAAATAAGCCATAAAACAATTCGAAACGATAATAGGATTCAAACCAAACTCATCAAAACTTTACCCAATGTCGCTTCTTGTTTTCCTCTACCAATCAAGGTGGAACAGTTCGTGGTTTTGGCTGGCCTTGAAATATAAATGATGACGGAAGGGAAATACCCAGGAAGAAATGTTAAAATTATCAAATAAATACACTATAAATGTAAAATACAGGGTGTACCAAACAATTACCAGTAATGGAAATGCGGTTTATTTTTTAGCTACTTCGTCAAACGCTCCATGGACGTTGTGAGAGCAACTTGTCGGAGTAGTTTATTATTATATATAATGGGATATGTGAAACAGTGTACTGTGATGAGCTCACAAACCATTTTCTACAATTCCGTGACGTCGCATTTCAAACTAGAAGTTGAAAAAAGAAGGTTGATGTTTGGCAAGTGATGACTTGGCAACTGGAAACACTTTTCTGTTTCCAATTTTAACATACAACTTTCTGATACACGTTTTTTACGAGTACTATTAGTAGTAGATTTCAAGTAACTAAAGTATATTTAAATGTAAACAGCAAAGTTGCCGTTGCAATGTCCCATTCGACTGTAATTATGTGCATATTGCGTATAATTACTTAATAGATCTTTTCAATGCATCTATAAATGTGTACTAAGGGTCCCATAAAGCGATCTGGCTAATTACGAAGGACGAGGTAGAAAATAGCTTGTTCTCTATGTCAAGGTTGAGCAAGTCCACGTTTTACTTTCAACAAAGACGAACATTGCTGGATACCAAGTACATTATATCAGAGCAAGGCTGGCTAATTAAATACATCATGATTCCCACCGTATTTTGTGAAGGCATTGAGTTGTTCAATGGAATTTATAATATTCAATTATTCTAAAAAAAGATTTCAATCGACATAACCTCTACATACACCAATGCATGATATACGCCACGAATGTCGCTTCTGATTGTGATTGTCGAAAGTGATTAAGGCAAAATGTAATCGGTGTACTGAAGGAAGGCATATGTATAAAATTGCAAAATATCAAGCAGAAAACATTCGTTATGTCAACGGCATTTCAACAAGTAATGCCAGTGAATTGTTAGCAGTTGCGAGGAAAAGCAAATGAAAGTAAAACATTTTAACCATGCTTTACAGTGAAAATTTGCTGGCATTTTTCAAGACGCACTTGGAGCTTCAAGAAAAATTTGGCACCTCCCCCTTTACTCTGACTTACAAAAATGACCAATCCGTTTTAGTACCGTGCGGGTCGCGCAGCCTGAGATGGCAGAAATTTAAAATGCTCAATTTCATTATTTTTATATCGGTCCTGTGGTTTCAAACGTCATATGGAATGAACGAACGACCACCATTGATGAACTTGGAAAGCCTCATGTTCTGCGTCATTTTCAGCTCATATTTCATAATACGCTATGTCGCCACGCAGATGCGTCACAGGATGGCAGAATATTTCAACCTACTTCTGCAGTTTGAAAGAATGAATTTAAAAGGTTAGAACACGTGACTAGCTGGTTCGTAAGAATTCACCGCAATTTACAGAACCCTTCTATTTATTATTTTCAGATTCCCCGCTCCTTGGAAAGCTCTCATTGACAAAATCACAAAAACGAATGCATCGTCTTACGCACATATTTTCTATTCAGACGCCATATGTGGGATCTATTGGATTTGTCCTTCAACGATTGTTAGATAACTGCTCACCCTCAACTTTTGCATATTTCCTCTTGCCACAATGCTCCTTCCCGACAAAGAATAACGGGGTTCTAAGTTTCTCAATGAATTCCGTAATACCACTAGCATTGATTTCCATCTGGTCAGCTTGGGTAATAATCGACATGACATCCTATGCCCCATTTGGCGTCATTAAAATGTCGCTGCTGCCTGCGTATTGCTTCAGTCATTACTTGAAATATTTCAAGCTAACCATTTCCTACTTATATACCAGCCAACAAGAAAACAGTGAAAACGAGAGATTGGGCAAGACGACAAGAGAAAACGCCTTCCTTGTTTACAAGCAAGTTCAAGTGTTGGCAAGATACTACAACTTGGTTCAACAGGATGGAATCATTTTTGCTGTCTTGAATGCCGGGCTCACATTTTTCATTGTCAGTTCATATGCTTTCATTTCATATGCCTCTGCAATTTCCATACCGCAGTTTGGAACCTTGTCTGCATGTTTTTGTGGCGGAATGCTTGCAATCGTTGTTTGTTTCGGAGGCTACGGAAAAGTGTATGGAGACTCGGCTGCATTACTCGAACATCTTAAGGTAAAAATATTACCAAATGTTTCCCGGAAGGACAAGGGATTATTTATTCGGGTTGTTGCATCACTACAGCCTATAAAGGTTCGATTGGGAAATGTCAATTATGTGGGCGAGCATACTTCGATTGTCCTGCTTGACTTTTGTGTCTCAAATATCGTGAATTTGCTCATGATGTAAAAGCTTATATAGCGCATTAGTCTTCGGGACACCGAAATGCGATTAATGATCCATCGCACTATAGCCAGCGACACCTAGGTCTCTAAGCACTGAGTCTAAATTCTGAATCATTAACACTGGTAATGGAAACTAAGGCTTATCTGCCAATGATAATTAAAAGTAAGAACAGTATATTAAGACAAGTAAATGTAAGTAATTGAAAATAGTTTATGGTAACATATGATATTTAGATTGATGTATAGACAGTTTAGTACATATAATTTTGCTACGTGGTAAATTAATGTATTAACGCATGGAAATATGTTTTGCTAAAATTGGTAAATGGATATTTCGTAAAAGCTTAAATTCTTTAGGAAATAGATTACATCTTTAGGAAGTTGCATTGTATAAAATTTGGAGTAATAGCCATTGCATAACATAATAATTTCTAAGTGGATTGGAAAATAACTATAAACTAATTGACTAATTGCAAACAATATTAATTAGTGGAACGTCGGTTATGCTTGAACCATATCGATGCGGTGAAATTTTATAAATAAGTATTACTTAATTTCCTACCCTGCCCGTCTTATGCTCAAATATGTACGTTGTTGTAAACTGTATTAATAAATCTAAAACAACCATAAACCATCCTCATAAGTTTTGTAATGAGCAATTAGATTATACTGCATTTGTTAAGTATGCATCCTCGAACATGTATATTTCAGCATACATAAAGAATATTTTCTTTGGAATCAAAAAATACATGTTTGAAGTTCAGAAAATTAATGTGCAAAGATTTACTGAAATCCAGTCAAACTTATATGAAACTGAATTGTAATTAAAATTAAAATGGTGGCATCACTTTATTGAAGCTTTTATATAACAGCATTACAAATTATTTTTGCTGTAAGGGTCTGGTCAGTAATAATTTTAATTTTGTAAAATCATAAATGAGCGTAAAATACACCTGCTTCGATATTTATTCCCGAATTAAAAAATAACTATCGAATTTTGAAGCTTTTTAATACCAAAATGATATGTGGAAATGTATGAATATTACTGGTTTAGAAACTGTGTCACATGATTTCGTAGATTTGCAGGGTAGTTTTATCGAAATAGTATTTATTAATTTTTTTCTTTATTGGAAAGTCAAGGAAAAAGAAAGCATTTTAGCCATGTGCAGTACAATAAATTGTTCTGTACATATGTAGTATTTGACAAGCGGCTTTTCTAAACGTGAAATCTATGGTACTTCGAACCCTTTTTATAATCTCATTATTCTCAACCCACGGCACATCAACAAAGCACAGGAAAAATCTGTAGGTGATGATGATGGTTGTGACGTAGGCACCAGCGTAAAAACCAGCTTGTTCCCTATTTACATGCACAATTTTGGCTAATTCTCACGCCATGAATTGATTTTCATGATCAATCGGACGATTTAAAACACGGAGAGGAATATCCTATGCTGGTAATGCTAACCGCTGGAGTCTGTGTCATAATTCAATATGGCGGAATTTTGGTCAAAAGTGTCTGATGCTCCGAACCTAGTATATATACCCCCTTGATTATTCTTATCTTTTTCTATTGTTTAAAACGGCATTATGATTTGTCGCCGTTTTACACTACGGTTGGGAGAGCACGTGCTCTCACGTAAGACCCTTTTCTATTATATTTTGTCGAGATTTTTGACGCCGTAGTTGAGGACGCCACCGAGAGCACAATCATCAAAATGACAAACGGAACTGCTGCTTTTTTGGGATTTCGATGACGATACTTACATTGATACGTTACCAAAAAATACAACGTTATTGCTGTGCAATGCGGATATGTCTAAATTGTCAGTACCAAGTTAATTGTTTGCAAAATTATAAAAATTCAACATGTTCATCGTTTGCACATCTTTATGTGATAAATTTTAGTTTCTGTTTTACAATTTTTAAATCCCCAGTACAGCAGATATGAACATTGAACTGCATGAACTGAACAGAATTGCTATTCACCGTACCAGAAAATAAATTCTGGGTGAGTAAAGTGCGCATCATATTTTACAATTTCAGATCACGTTTGTAACCCTATTGGCAACGGAGCACACAGGCTTTCAATTCCCTCAGAAGGGGTAACGACGTCAACGTCAAAGAACTAAAGACTGGAGCTGGTCAGCATTTAGCCCTGATTATTAATCTTGCACTGTCAATATCAAGAAACATCAAAACGAAACAAATCAATTCAACATCAGCTATATAATGCAATAATGTTGAAAAAGGTCTGACGTCAGCATGATTTGTAGCAGATGGAGGATTTAAAATATACATACACACTTAACGGGGCCAACTACGCCTCTGCAAACCACATTAATTATAAATTTGTGTAGCCGCAAAAATTTCGGAGGAATTCAGAAAGGTGCTTCTTTTTTCAGAAAATAAATATTTAACTTCTCATGGCTCCAGCCCGAAGCGAACAGCGCCATATATATTTCTAATCAATACCTGCTTTGACAGAAATTCTGCTTATTAAGAATGTCGTATTTGTAATCTCCCATCTTTCACAACTTTAATTTGAAAGTAACCTCAACACAGACATTTTGCACAAGTCAATCATTATTCATTACTTAGCAATATATATTATGATGGTGAATACCAGGAGTCGGTAAATCGCATAATTAAGTGAAGCTCATCAGCAAATATTGGATAGAAATGGCCAGTCAAAAGAAAAATATATGGTGGCTTTTAGCAGCCAAATAATGCATCAGTTGATCCCAAACCACTTATATCTATTTTAAAACATTAATGCCTTCTTATTGTCTGCAAATGTTCATATTTTGTGCCTCCATATCTTAGCATAATAAACCAAGAACGGAGTTTATTGGTAATTTCGTGACTCGGCTTATTGGAAATACTTGGAAATTTCAGCTTGCACTTGAAGTGGAAGACTTCTACAAGGAACAAAAACTGGAAAACATTCCTTAAACGGACAACGAGATGGAAGGCCAACTTACAAAGTAGCTATTTTTATTTCTTCAGCTAGCGTGTCGCAAATTCGAAGGTGAGAATTGTACAAAATTTGGACGTTGGTGTAGTCGTCTGGTTTTCATTAACTCAGAATATAATCTCCCATGTTCTTAAACAAAATTTAAAACAAAATTTTAATTTCTGATTTACGTGTGGGGATCAATCGCAATTACTGGCTGGAAAGCTAATTTGTGTTTACTGTGGTTGCCTGTGGTTCCCTAGGCACTCTTTAGTCATTCATTTTAGTAACAAAGATTGAAAGTAATCAATTAGTTTAGTAAGCATGTATCGTGGCAGAGAAGGCACTCATAAAGCTACGTGTTACAATAATTCATACTGTGTAACGCAAAACGGGCTGGCGGTATCGATTTTCTACAATTTCCACCTTTAGCAAACATCAAATGCATGAGTGAACAACCGACCAGTAAATTGCAATCGGGAATATACACCTATTACTCTGTTATTTTAAAGGTTGCCTAGTTATAAGAGATGATATTAGACGCGAATTGTTTGTTAAAATATTTAGCCGAAATACTCAGCATGCGTGGTATTCAATAAAGTATCTGAAAACGGGCCGAAATTGATCAGCTTCATTCGTGGTGACCTTTTTCGTGCAGATAATACAAATTTTGTATCCCGGCGTTTAGCACAGGCATTTTGTGTTCACGCTTGTTAGAAATGTAAGTTATATAAGTTGTACATACCACACCCAATTAATATTGTTCAGGGTTGCCTAATGATAGCCTGCATATATATATTTGCAGGGTTGCCCATTTGACAAATAATTATTCGTATTTGTCAAACAACTAATAAATTATTTATTATTTGTTATTTGAAATAAAAATTTTATTTGACATTTATTTGTTATTTCAAATAACTTTTTTATTTGTAGGTTATTTGTTATTCGTTATTTGAAATAACTATTTTTGTTTTTTATTAAATCAGGTGCAATCTTGAATTTATTTCCCGTAATATCTAGTGAGAAAATATCCTTGTACAGAGCATTGTACGGTTGTATGTATTACTGCGGTTTCGCTATTGGATGACCAGATTTCTACGTGTAGAATATAGGGGCACTTGTGCTATCCAAAGAATATAAATGTTAACAATTCCGAATATTTTCCGTTTGTATTCTGAAGCACGCCGGGAATCTAAATACCGTCGGTGTCTTATCATCTCCATGTTAAAGGATATATACCACTAATGTTAATGAGGCCGAACAAAGTTTCAAATTTGAACTTTAGGCTTTGGCGTGGCTTTATTTACGTTTCGCGTGAAGTGAAAATAAATATGTAGAATAAATAGGCGATGAATCTGCAAAACCATTTAAAATTATACATAACTTCTTTGCACCGCACTATGGAATTATCCACTCTTGAATAAATAGTCTGTTAAATTCTCTTCAGTTCTTTCTCAGGTTTACAGCTACACAGTGTGTTGTGACGTTGGAGGATCCTACCAAAATGCTAATAATTTCGGGATTACTAGAGGAACTTGACATCACCTTTTCTCAATTGGAGAAGTGGACATTGTATCCATTTATGTGTCGTACGCAATTACTGGCCAGAAAAGCAAAAAAAGTTGTTAACATCGGCAGTTTTGAAAACACTATCCCAGTGTTTCAGGTTGGCTGGCGTTACGTCCACCGGGACTGGAAATATGCACTATTCAGTCAAGCTGTCGTTGTATTATTTGCGCTATATAAATTAGTGCACGAGGACGACACATTTCTTGCAACCACAATCGATCTGTGGAAATGCTGGATCTTTGCATATTTCGTATTGTTTTCGTATATTCACAAGAGTAAGGCCCCGGATGTCGCCACGTTTTGGAACGAACTGGTAAGGTTGGAGGCACGCCACGTCCAAAATGACGCAGGTAATAAATACTATATTTTTACAGAAACTACTAC